>PVKE010016083.1:0-32501 GCA_004027555.1 Craseonycteris thonglongyai
AAAAAAATTAAACTGAAAAAAATTCTCTCCATTCATTTGGTTGTTTCTGCCACTTGGTGTAAGATTTCATTTGATTTCCATCACCCCCCTCCCCTCCCCACTTACTCGAGCCGCCGGTTTTCTTAGGGATGAGGTCTGAGGAGTAGAGCAGCACTGGGTGGGTCCCTCACATGGACCTAGATTTAAATTCTGGTTCTGGTCCCCCTGGGTGGGTGGGGACCTTGGGCAATGATTCCGCCTCTCAGCCTTGGTTTCATCTGTGAAACGGGGTTAACGCTGGCAGCTATATAGCTCCTCATGGCCCGCTGAGCACTGTGCAGGATGAGTTGTTGATTTGTGGTGGGGATCAGTCTCCATGCTTAGAGGCTGACTCTTAGCCCATACCCCTCCCACCCCTTTCCCCGTCCCCTCACCCAGGGCTGTGGCTGAGGGTGGGCTCAACACCATGGCTTGACCTTTGTGTTGAAGACTCTTCATTTGCCGCTTGTTTCTGTTCCTTCCACTTCTGTTCCTGCCCAGGCCATTGCTTTACCTCTATAACACTCGGTTTCCACATCTTGAAAAATAGTATAATAATAATAGTACCTCCCTCATAAAGTGAGTGTGAGGAGCAAACAAGGAAAACCATGTGCATTTGGCACATAGTCTCACAAGAGTTCAGCCTTAGTTATTTGTGACACTGGCCCCGATTATCTATCCAGCCTTATCTTGTCACTCAGGGTACTTTTACCAGCACCCCATGTTCTCCATGCCCTTTGCCCCTGGGACCTGGCCACCCCTGCGAAGCCCTCTTGACCTGTCCTGCCACCCCTGCCCAGGCTGGATTGGGCCCCGCTCTGAGCTCCGGAGTAGCCTGGCTTCATGCCTGCCACTTGCTTTGTTGTTAATTTAAGTAGAGATAAAATATGTGTGTATAACATTTACTATTTTAACCACTTTTGAATGTACAATTACATGGCACTAGGTACATTCACATTGTGCTGCCATCACCCTCCAGCTCCAGAACTTTCTCATCATCCTAGACATGAACTACCCATTAAACTCACTTCTCCTCCCCCCACCCCCTGGCAACCTCCATTCCACTTTCTGTCTCTGAATTTGACTCCTCTGGGTCCCTCACACAGTGGAATTATGGCAGCTGTCGTCACTACTTCCTGAGGCAGCCCTACTTCTGGGACAAATTTTGCTCTAGCCTACAATTAAGAACAGGTCTTCCTCTTCTTAGTGCTCTTCAGGCCATCCTGTTGACTTTCCTGGCTTCCCATCTGCAGCCCTAAACATCCTCAGAACTTCAGGGGGGCTCTTGGAAGGTCGCCCCCAACATAGCACTGTCTGGGCTGATCTTCCAGTTGGGCTGTGGTTTTATTGTCATTTAATTGTGATATAATTCACTTCCCATAACATTTGCCCTTTAAACCTTACAGTTCAGTGGTTTTTAGTATATTCACAGCTGTGCAACCATCACCACTAATTCCAGAACATTCTGATCACCTCCAAAAGAAACCCTGTACCAATTAGCAGTTACTCCTCATTCTCCGGTTCATCCAGCCCCTGACACCGTTAGTCTCCTTTGTCTCTGGATTTGCCTGTTCTGGACATTTCAGGGAATCATGCAGTATGTGTGGGCTTTGTAACGGGCTTCTCTCATGTAGCATGGTGTCCTCAAGGTCCATCCATGTTGTCGCACGTTCCATCGCATGGACACCACTGTCCGTCCAGTCATCCGTCGACGGCCACCTGGGTTGCTCACCATGTGCTTTTGGATGTGGTTGCTCTGCACTGGGGCTCCCTGGGCACAGGATCACGTCCTGCCTCCATAAGCCCAGTGCCCAAACCGGCCTGGCACAGACCTGGTAGAGGCTCCATGGGGATTTATTAAACCGAATGTGTCACATGGGGAGCAGGGTTTTTCCGTCCTGTGGGTACATGACCCTTGGCTGCCGTCTCCTGCTCTCCACGAGGTCTGCGTGAGGATGTCATCTTCCTGATGGCTGAGATGGCCCGTGCTTGTCTCCTCTCAGGGAGAAGGGGCACCAGCTGCCTCCTCTCCTCCCCCCACACCTTCCTAACTAGGGGAGCCCGTGGACGCAGCCTGGCAGGGGCCTTGCGTCCTTGGGGCAAGGCCAGTGGACCGGGGAGCTGAGGGTATTGGTGGCAGAAGCCTGTGTGTGGAGATTAAACCTGTCTGAGGCAGGCAGATTCAAAGCCTGTGGTTCTGTCCGGTGGTCCAGAATGCCTTGCCGTCTCCCCGTGACAACATAGCTGTGTGGCTGGGAGCAGATCACCCAGCTGTTCTGTGGGGAAGCATGACAGCAAGGTGGACCGTGATAGTCACATGGCGACCAGCAGAGGGCAGCCTCATACTTACTCTCCAGTCCTGGCAGTGTTCAGGCCAGAGGTGGACGCCCACCTCAGGGCTCTAAGCAAGGGGCTCGAGTGACCAGGTGATGGCTTCTGCTGGGCCCTGAGATCAGGCACAAACTTCACCTGACATTTTCCTTGGATCCAGAGATTGGGGGCCACCTGGGGCAGGCTTTGCAAACCCACAGAGGCATTTGCATCATTGGCTCTGCCCACCCCCTTAATTTCAGGACATTTTAGCATTCTGTTCCAGGTCAGAGCCATGCCTGGGGCAAAATCACCAATCAGTGGGAGCCGGGGACTCATTCCCAAACCTGGTTCTCTTTGCCAGTTGCTTCTGCCCTTTTTAGAATATAAAGGAGAGAGCCAGGAGGCAGGTTGGTTGACCTTGGGCTCAGGTGGCCCTCAGTTCCAGGGCCACTACTGCCGGCCCCTTACAAGGGCCAAGCTGTGGCCTTGCAGGGGACAGGGTGAGGGCCCCTCTGGGCCCACAGGGTAACTGGACCACTGGGCCAGCTGCTGGAGCAGCCACGAGGCCTCCAGGTCAGTGTGGAGTGAGGGTCGGCGCTGGAAAGCACGCGGCCCTGCTCGGGGTGCCTGCGCATCACTGACATGCTTTCTTCACTTGCAGTCCATTTTCGCTACGTGGTGTTCCATCCGTTCCTGGACGAGATTCTGATTGGAAAGATCAAAGGCTGCAGCCCGGAGGGAGTGCATGGTAACCGGGGCCCTGACTCAGATGAGACCGGGGAGCACTGAGGGGGTGGTGGCCAGGCCAGCCCGCCTCACAGGCAGAGGCTTGGGACTCTGAAGTTGGGGAGGGGCCCAGATTTCCATGTGACACCTGCCCTGTGGGGAGCACATGGTAAGGCACTTGCCTCTTGAGTAGCCAGACCCCTCATTTAACTTGTCCACTGAGTCCTATCCCATGCTGTCACTTTGTTCCTTCCAGTCTCTCTAGGGTTCTTCGAGGACATTCTCATTCCCCCGGAATCACTGCAGCAGCCAGCCAAGTTGTATCCCCCCAAGTTATAGTGGGTCACAGAGCAGCTCAGGCCTCTCCAAAGGCCGGTCCTTACTCCTGCAGGTGGCCCTGGGCCCTGGGCTTCTGCCCAGCCCTCCAGCCTGCACTTAGGCTCTAGAAGTGCCGACCTGCCTGCGCTGCCCGCACTGGCCATGGTGCCAGTGCCTGTGCCTCTCTGGGCCGTAGGTTGTACACTGTAGGCAGAATACTGTCCACTTTGCTTCACTTGGCCGATTGTCCCTGCAGAGAGATGTCAAAGGTCATATCCCTCAAGAGGTTTGCCCTGACTGGCTCCTTTCCCCTCCTCCCTGGTCTGCGCCTGGTGGCATCAGCTGGCATTTGAGGACTTGGCTGAGGGTCCTGCTCTGGGTTATTTCCCTCTGCTGGGCTCTCTCCCATCGTCCCTGCTCCAGCCTCTGCCTGCTGCACTGGAATTGTCTGTTCTGTGCATCCTCACTGCGACTGCTCACTGGAGACCCCATCCTGTCATGGCTATACCCGAAGTGCCAGCACAGGACCTGGCACAGAGGAGCCAAGACCTACTGCCAGGGCTGCCCCTGGAGAGCGTGGCTATGAGCAGGGTCTGTGTTCCAGAGTTTGTCAGAAAGCCTGACCCAGCCTGGCTTGGCCTTTTGCCGGCTGAGAGCCCTTAGGCATGTGACCTATGCCCCCGCCCTCCTCTTGAAAACTAGGGAAGTCCTCGTGTTGCCTGCTGGTCATTGTCACAAGTGTGGTTAAAGGGATGTGTTCTCGCACTGTCCAGAGAGCACAGGGTAGCCTTAGCTAACACTGGAGGGCAGCTATGGGTCTGTGTTGTCTTACCTCCTCCTACGGGTGGGCCTTGCTGTATCCCGTTTTATGATGGGGACCCTGAGGCACTAAAGAGTTTGGGCCTGACCCCAGGTCATAGCTAGCAGGTAGTGGAGCTGATGTCTGCACTTGGCAGTCAGCCTGTGAGAGGATGCACAGGCTGAGTCAGACTTGGCAGGGAGAGGCCATGGTCATTACCCATCTTGAGGCAGACTCACTTTGCTCTTGAGCCTCCTTCCTGCTTTGATGACCTGAGGAAGCCTGTGGGTGCCTGGCCAGGGCCCCCCCCACAGTCCCAGCCTGGGTCCTGGCACCTGAGAGCTCCTGCTGCTCTGTGGCTCAGACCTGGCCCAACCTCACCTCTCGCACCTGGGGCTGGGCCTGCTCTCCCTGTGACTTCCCAGCTAATGTGATCTCAGCCTGGGATGGGATTTTCTGGGGTGGGGGGAGAGGGGGGTTGCTGTGGGAGGAACCCTGGCCCTCAGGAGCTCCCCCATGGCCTGGTTGTTGCCTTGACCTGGGTCCCACGCAGCGACGATGCAGAGCAGGTGTGGGTGTGGGAGTACGAGACGGAGGAGGGAGCACACGACCTCTACATGGACATTGGCGAGGAGATCCGCTTCCGGGTGGTGGACGAGAGCTTTGTGGACACTTCCCCCAGCGGGCCCAGCTCAGCCGAGGCCGCCTCTTCCAGTGAGGAGCTGCCCAAGAAGGAGGCTCCATACACGCTCGTGGTGAGATGTCCTGTGCTGCCAAAACCACAGGGACTGCGGTGGGAGAGCCCAGCTTGGGGGTGGGGGGACAGGACAGGGGAGTCTGGCCACAAAAGGTTCCCTTTGCCTCCTGTTCCAGCAGGCTGGAGCCTGCAGGTAGAGGTAATGTGCCCATTCTTTCCCCTGGCAGGGATCCATTAGTGAGCCGGGCCTGGGCCTTCTCTCCTGGTGGACAAGCAGCTAGCCCCCCACCCCAGCCCTCTGGAAGGTGCCCTGGAGACAGCAGCAGCTTCACAGGGGCCAGGAACAGTCTGTGCTGTAGGGAGCTGGAGGCAGGGCCAAGGAGTGCCCTGCCAGCTTGTCCCCACCAGCCATGTTGGCCTTGCTCTTCCTGAAGTCCTGCTCTCAGTGACAGCATTTAATAAACAATGGCAGCATCAGTTGAGGAGCCACTCCTGTCTCAATGGCCACTGTCATGACCTAAGGTAACTGAGTTGGGACAGCATGTCCCTCCTCTCTCCGAATCACTGGTGGAGATGGCCCCCCACAAATGGCTATACCCGCTTGTTTGGGGGAGGGGAGGCCTTCCCCCAGGAAGCTCCATCTCGGGCCCGGCCTCTAGCCCCCAGGAGTTGGGGGGTAGGTAGGGGAGATTGTCCTGCAGGCAGAAGTGGGTTAGGTAGGGGGAGGGGGCTAAGAAGTGAGGAGTCTGCCAGTTCACGCCTCCTTCGCCCCAGTGATAGGCCCAGCTGTGGTGTGGTTACTGGGGGCCTCCACCAATTTTGGTGAAAAGACCCCTCTGAACCCTGGAGTTGTTCATAGCACAGACACTACCACTCACACAGGAACAGTCACTGAATGTGGATTCTTTCTTTCCTTTCAATAGCAAAAGGTTCTTTAAAATCCTTCAGCCACAAATCATCAGATAGGGGGAAAATTTTAGATAGGAATCTTGTCATTAAAAATAAATAGTTACATGGAGCTGTTTAAGGTGTGAACCAAACTAAAAACGGGAAGGCAGGGGCTGAAATGCTGTAACTCCCCCCCTCCCCCCCACCATGGTCACCCCATGGGCTGAGGGAGGGGAGGGCAGGAGGCCTGGCCACACCGTCTCAGCAGGAAGTCCTGGCTGGATTGGATCAGATCGGGTTCTGATGACATGCAGAATGCACTTGTGATACCAGAACTGGGTCAGTGGAGCAGGGTGGGCGGCACCTTAGTGCTGCAGCTCCTTCATTCTGTTCAGAGCACTGCCGGCACGGAACCACTCGATCTGGGTCTCATTGAAGGTGTGGTTCAGGAGGATGGTCTCCTGAGTCCCGTTGGGATGCTTGATGATGCATTTCAGGGGCTGCAAAGAAGGAGGCAGGTGTGGGTGGGACGGCTCTTAGGAACACAGCTCTGGTTCTGGAGAACCAGGAAGCCTGGGCACCACTCTGGGCCAGTAGGTGAACCAAGTGCTATGCCAGGTCTGGGCCACGGTGGACATGGTACGGCCTGAATGGAAGAACTCCTGGGGTCAAAAGGGTCCTGCTGGGCATGAGTGCCAAGCCTGGGCTAAGGCACAAACAGGAGGAGGGCTCCACCCTCACCCCTGGGAAGGCACTTCCTTCCCTCTGGGGGTTGCCTGGAGAATTTAAGGGCCCTCCCAACTGGAACAAAGGCTCATGGGAAGAGGTGTGTGGGAGGCCAGGTGTAGAAGGGGAACCAAGGAGGCTGTCCCCTATCCACCCCCTCAGGAGGGCAGTGGGACAGCCAGCCTGCCCTCTTCCCTGGCCTCTGACCTTGCCAGGGGCGAAGTCCTTCAGGCCCTGAATGGTCAGCTTGTCCACGGGGTGAATCTTGTTGTAGTCGGCTGGGTCAGCGAAGGTGAGGGGCAGCAGGCCCTGCTTCTTCAGGTTGGTCTCTGGAAGTCAGAGGTTACGCTCAGTCCATGGTGGGCAGGGCCCCAACCCCTCCTGCACCTGTCCAGAGAGCTTCCTTTTCTGAGTCCAGTGGGGCTCTGGGAGATGCCCAAGCCACATGCAACCACATGGGTGCACCTGGAGCAGTGACTGCGAGGCCCAGGTCAGCTCTGCTCCCGGTGACACAGTGCTGTTTGCTAGCGTGCCCCCCCCCCCCCCACACACACAAGTGTGCACTGGCGGATGGATCTCCGTAAGCCCGTTCTGAAACATTCACCAGCAGAAAACCCTGACCATGCGCCTTGGATGTCAGCTTGAGCTCAGGCCCACAGTCTGGAAGCAAGACCAGTGCTTTCCTGAGATGGGAAGCTGTGGGCGGCGACAAATCTAAGGGGACGAGGCCGTGGGCGTGTAAAACAAGCTGTGGGCACAGCCTGGAAACCAGGCACATGGCTTCAAGCCCATGTTGGCCACTGGCAGGTTGGATGCCCTTGGGAAGCAGAGGGGGCTAGGCCTGGCCTCCAGCTCACCGTGGATCCTGGCGAAGCTCTTGGTGATGATGGCCCGACCCCCGAGGTGGCGTGGCTCCAGGGCTGCATGCTCCCGGCTCGAGCCTTCACCATAGTTCTCATCTCCGATCACCACCCACCGGATGCCATGTTTCTGTCAGGCAAGGGAGTGAGGTATGAAGGACAGTGAGCACTGCCCCCACACTCCCAGGCCTTGGGCTTCTGGGGGCTCCCAGGTGAAGAGGCCAGAGAGGCCTGCTCCCTAAGGACAGGTGAAGCAGGTCCAAAATCTATAGTGGCGAGGGGAGGTGCAGCCGCCCCCACCCCCCCATCGGTGCTCAGCATAGAGCAGGCCAGGGTGCAGAGTCAGAGTGGGAGCAGAACTCGGAGCAGAGGGTATACAGTGGAGGTGACACAGGACTGCCTCCAGGGCCCCAGATGACATTCAGCTCAGAGCTGGTGGTGTGGGCTCCTGGGTGGAGAATATCCCCCTTCCCTAGACGGTCCACTCTGTCCCACCCAGCCACCAGGAGGTGCTAGAGGACCCCCCACTCCCACCCACTGTGACTCACCTTGTAGTAGCGGGCAGTGTCAGGGACGGGACCAAACTCCTGGGTGACAGCATTGCGCACGGAGTTAGCCTTGCCATTTTCGATGTTGACGGCACCAATGAGCAGATTGTTAGAGATGTTGTCCAAGTGCCCCCGGAACTTGAGCCAGGGGCCAGCAGCAGAAATGTGGTCAGTGGTGCACTTCCCTTTGACCTGGGTTGGGTAGAGAAAACACGGGTTGGGGCACGGCCCTTGAGCCGTGAATGAGGAGAGAAGCCCTCTAGAGGCAGGTAGCAGGCCCCTGTGGTCAGGACCCAGGAAGGGTGACAAAGAAGCAGGAGGACACATGGCCTGCAGTCCTGGTATTGTCACTCTGACCAAAAGGGTTGAGGCAAGGCCATCACCTACCCCTCAAAGGCCTTGGGAGAAAGATCTCTAGGACAGGGCACTCAATGGGGGGCAGAGGCTAGAAAGGGCAGACAGATATGTCTGCTCACTCAGCCCTCAGGCCTAGGTCCCTAGTAGATGCCCAGCTACAGACTTCATGCTGGACATGTCCGGGTCCTGGATGGTAAATGATCAGTTTTATCTATTACATGGGCTTAATCCTGGCTGTGTCACTGCCTGGAGACCCATTAGTAAATAACATAAATTCAGTGTGACGTGGGTCTGACAAGACAAAGGCTTGTGTCTGTCTGCTCGGGTCCCAAGAGCAGGCCACACCACACGCTACTAATGCCCAACTGTGGGACTAGAGCAGTCAGTGGTTTCTGGAGACTGTTTGGTCAGGCCAGAGGGGTGGAGCCCTGTGCTGGGTCACATGTGCCTCATTCCCACCCACACCCACTGGAGGTGGCCCTGACCAGCTGTAGCTGCACAGCCGAGAGCCCAGACAGCAGCTGGCCGGATCCAGCCCTGCCCAGCACAGGGCAACAGAAGGGGACACTGGACTACAGATGCCCTTGTTCCTCTGCAGCCAAATCTCCCTTCCTACCCGCAACCTCAACCTTGCCCTTGTCTTCCCCTTGGCCCAGGAAAAAACATGTGGTTTCATGACCCTCCTGCTGGGAAGGGTCACAGGGAAGGGTGCCCAGGCAGACTGGGGCTGTTCTCCCTTATCTCTGCGTTGCTGACCTTGATAAGGATTTGCAGGTCCTCCAGGTCTTTGCCATCCCACTTGTCAAAAGGCTCCAGAAGCTGCAGACGCTGGCTGGTGGGGCTCACATCCACCCGCTGTCCACTGCTGTCCTTAGGAGGGTGCTGGTAGGTATCCTGCCCAGGGTCAAACTCCTGCAGCAGGGGACAGGGACGTGTTGGATGTCGAATACTCAGTCTCCTCTCACAGAAGGCAAGCTCCCCTATACCCCAAGCCTTTCCCTCCAGGGAACATAACTGCTGCATTCTCACCAACGGGTGCCACCCCTGCCTGTCCAGGACGGACAGGGCTGAGATGCCCAGGTGTTGAGAAGGTACTGTGTTGGAGACACACACATGCATGCACGCACACGCGCGGATGTGGCCTGAGGCCCCCAGCTATCAGCAGAGGGCAGCAGTGTCCGCTCACCGTTTTGGGAAGCTCATCAGCGTCTGGAGCCTCCAGCTTGAACTTCTTGCCATCCTTGCCTGTCAAGAAGTCGGTTTCTGGGTTGAACTTGAGGGTGCCAGCAATGGCTAGAGCTGTGACAATCTGAAACAAAGGAGGCAGGTCTGTTGGTTAGCACAAATCATCACTCCTGGACCTCTCACCCCAGCCGAAGCCTAGATCACAACAGAATGAAACTCAGGAAATTTTCAAGTTCTCTGCCAAGGCCAGAGCTACAGGAGTATCTCTGGGGCCAGAGGCCACTGGGCCTGGACCTCAGTGCCCTCAGGGGCAGGCCCCACTACTGTCCCCTCCCCTGGCAGCTATGTCACCTGCAACGGGAGAGGCCCCAGCACAAAAATGTTCCTAAATGTGTAGCACGCTGAAAACATAGAATGGCCATCTCTCCACTAATTTTTAGCAAACAGAAGTATTATCTGGAACATTAATTTTAAAAATCGAGTGAATGGTTGAGACTGAATTCCCACTAAGTGCCTGGAGCACCTGGCCCCCTCCATGTTCGTCATAACGAGGCCCCTTCCCAGCTCAGACAGTGCAACAAGCGTTCTGCACCTGTTCATGCAACCCTGACAGGGTGCTAGGGCACAGAGAAGGAACAGGACTTGATTAGGCCCATACGGGTAGCAATTCCAAAGCTCCTATTCATGACTACAAGTGTCCTGATCAAGCACCTGCCTCCTGGGATGTGTGGGAGCCACGCAGGGGCCACCAAGGGAGCACGACGCTAGAGCTGGCAAGGCCTGTGGCTCTTGGCTTCTACTCCCACAACCCCTTGCTTTGCAATGCCAACCTCCCCATAGCAAACCTATGGGGTCAGATACCCTTGTCCCAAGCCCCATCTTGCTCAACCCCCCCCCCCCCTTGATCGGCCAGGGGAAGGACCCCCAGAAGCAGTTGCAGGCTAGGGCATAGCTTGGCTGGCAGTCTCACCTCTGGGGATGTGACAAAGGCATGGGTCTCGGGATTTGCGTCATTGCGACCTGTGAAGTTTCTGTTGTAGGAGGTGACGATTGTGTTCTTCTCTCCCTTCTTGATGTCCTTTCTGCCAGGACAGAGGACAGGGTTAGGGATGTCTGGCCTTGTCACCTGGCCTATCCTGCCTAGCACATGAGAAAAAGGGTAATGAAAAGACCCTGAAACAAGCTTTGTCTGTGGGACACATGCAGACAGAGCAGGAGGGGAACCTCGGGGATCACAGGTAGGAGAGGCAGAGCCCAGACCAAGGATGACTTTCCTGAGTGGGGCTGCTGCCTCCTTTCAGATGGCTCCATGGGAGGCCTCACTGTGTCCATTAGGACGAGGCCTCATTGGCTTCTTCCCACCAGCGGAGGCTTCCGTCAGGTGGCCACTCAATCCCGCTGCAGCTCAGATTTCCAGTCCTGCCTGGAAGCCTTCTGATGTGCTACAGCCTCTAAGCTAGTCTCTTCTCTGCCCCAGGACATAAGAAGCTGTTCTCTTACCTGTCCCACTGGCCAATGCAGGGGCCACAGGCATTGGCCAGGACGACGCCACCCACATCCCTCAGGATCTGTGCCTGCAGGGGAGAAAGGGGGACAGGGAATCATTAGGGGCAGGCCAGTGCTGATGGCAAAGGGTGATTCAGCCACGGAGGGGTGAAGAGCTGCCCTGGAACCCTGGGGCAGCTACAGGTACTGGTACCAGCCCTAGCCAACAAGGCTACGGCTTGTCCTGCCTTGAAGCCACATTACTCAGTGGTGCGATGGGGGAGCTAGGGGTAGGAGCATGTGGGCACTCACATAGCCATCTCGCTCAATGGTGGCACGGATCTGCTCAGAGCCTGGTGTGATGGTGAACTGGGACTTGCACTTGAGTCCATGGGTCAGTGCCTGCTTGGCCACAGCTGCTGAACGCCCCATGTCCTCATAGCTGGAGTTGGTGCAGCTGCCGATCAGACCTAGAGCATTGTGGGTGGTGGGGCCAAGGGTTAGGAGGTGACAGTGACTAGAGCTCTCTATCTGACCTCACTCAGTCTACCCAGACCTGGTCAGAGTTCACCAAGTGGGCTGGGTAACAGAGACAAGTTGGAAGCACCTAACTGTTTAACAGTAAAGGATGGGCTACTCATGACCCATCCATTTAAGGGAAGACAATGTGGCCATTGAACTGGACATTGAACACATATGGTGGTAGTATTAGCCATTCTCAGAGTCGTATGATCTGCATGTGTATGCACATCAGAGGGCTCACACTAAAGTATGAACAGTGACCACTGCTGGGTGAGATGCTATTTTCTTCTTTTAGACTTTCTAGAATTCTCTGGCTTTTTTTTTTTTTTTTACTGGTTTATAACAGGGGAAAAGGAGAATTCTTCTTAATATCAAGGTTAATAAAATTGTCAAGCCTAAATGACATCACCGATATCAAGAGTCTCATCAATTCAGCAATTAGTTTCTAATTATTAAACCACCAAAGATTATTTTTAATTTGCTTCAACTAATAAGGGCAAACACATTCCACAGCACCTTATGCCAGTCTCTTTTATATAGTTATATAGAAAGCTCTTAATTAACTTGTCACTCCTAAGAACTTTAATGAAGCACCATTTTCACCCCATTTTACAGATGGGGAACCAAGGCACAAGGAGGTGAAGTAACTTGCTCAGCTATGAAGTGGCAGAGTCAGATTCAAACCTAGGCCACCTGGTTCCAGGGTCCATGTTCTTTATAGCCTATGTACTGTGACACAGCAGGTGCCAGTGACACTGATGTGCCAGGGTGTCCCGTGGACATGAAGTATGTAAAGTCAGGCATTCGGGGTGACAGGATGAAATGTTTGTAAAACAGAAAGACGCACACATCAATATGTGCACGCACACAGAAAAAGTACACCTCTCAGAGCTCCCAGAGCTGGTTTCTGGTTGCGGGTTGAGATTAAGGGTGTTTACAATGAGCATGTATTTCTTTTATACCAAGAAGTAATTTTTAGAAACAGCCATAAAGAAAACACAAACGACTTCAGAAAGTGCCTGGTACATTTAGGAAGTGCCCCATGGTGAGCACAACCCTGCGCAGGCCCGCGAGCCCTGAGGCCTGTTAACCCGATGAGGTGGAAGGTGCTCACCCACTCGGATGTCCACTGGCCATCCTTCCTTCTCTGCCACAGAGCCCACTTCTGCCACAGGGTGAGCCAGGTCAGGGGTGAAGGGCCCATTGATGTGTGGCTTCAGCTGAAGAAAAAAAGGGGAGCAGAAAGAGAACAAGTCTTAAGAGTGTGGACAGCCTCTCTTTTTCAGGGGCTGCCTGGCTCCCATTCACCAAGCCCCCACAGAGGGCCTCGGGGGCCAAATCCTGTTCTTAGGGCTCAAAACTCATCCCAGGGGCAACTGGGATGGCTCAGTGGGTTAAGTGCTCACTTTGCAGCCCTGGGGACCGAGGATCGAATCCCGGCCCCGGCTCGTGCGGAACCACATGCTGAACTGGGGAGCTCCCCCAGTTCAGTTCTCTCTCTGTCTCTGTATCTCTGTCTCTGTATCTCTGTATCTCTCTCTCTCTCTGTCAAAAATAAATAAATAAATAAAAATATATTAAAAAAAAAACAACTCATCATCCCAGGGGAAGCCAGGATGGCTCAGTGGGTTAAGCGCTCACTTTGCAGCCCCGGGGACCAAGGATCGAATCCTAGCCCTGGCCCGTGCTGACCCACATGCTGAACTGGGGAGTTGCCCCAGTTCAGTTCTCTCTCTGTCTCTGTATCTCTCTCTCTCTCTCTCTCTCCCTCTCTGTCAAAAACAATAAAAAGAAAAAAAAAAAAAGAAAAACTCATCCCAGGAAACACCCAAGCCGTGGGCACTACATGCACAGCTCCTGGGATCCCTGCCAACCTCATTTTATCGCCAGTCTGCAGATGAAGGGCTAAAGTGCCTTGTTCAAGGTCACATAGCTAGGAGATGGCAGAGTCATGGCATGAATCAAAGCTGTCACCTTCCTAAGTCCATTATCTCCCATATCATGGTGCATTTGGAATCTTACAATAAAATGGACTTAGGGCCAGATGCTTTACATGTGATTATACTTAAGAAATATGAAGCACTTAGCAAAGTGCCTGGCATCCAGAAAGTACTCAATGTTAGCAATTGTTATTACATGAAATTAGCTCATTTAGTTCCCATGACCGCCTTAGGCTTCACACATGATGAAGTGAGGCCCACAGAGGCTGACTTAACTTGCTCAAGGTCACAGACATAAGTGGAAGAGGCAGGATTTGAACTCATGCAGACCGGCTTCAGGGCCTAAACCTTCAACACCTCTACTCTGCTGCTTCTGGTCCTGCGGCCTGTCTTTCCTCCGACCTGGTCTGCAGGTCTCACGGTGCCAAACCCTGCTCAGGCCTGGGAACCTCAGGCCTTGCCCTCTGAACTCTGACGACAAAGTCAACTGCAGGATGAAATCTTGGCTTCTGCAAAAGCTGAGGAGGGGCAAACTGAACCAGTTTCTGAATCACCAACTATAGCCACCTCTGCTCTCTCCTTGGCCACATATCCCTCCTTCCACGTAGCCCACCCCACTGCAGCCTGACTCAGGCAGCAGTTTGCAGGAGCACTGGGGAACCAGGGCCCAAGCGTCCTGCTGGTGTGTAGGCAAGGACCCTCTCTGACCCTCCCTAGGACACATCAGAAGCCCCAAATGGGGTCTGAATCCCCACCCTCAAAAACTCCTTGAACCCAATTCCCTTCCTCACCTCATTAAGGTTAATTTCAATGACTTGGTCATAATGGCAACCAGGGTCAGGTACCAAGTGATCCTTGAATTCATCAGCTAGGTTGGCAATGTCTGAAATCAATAAAGGAAGAGACTGAAGCATGTGAAACAGAAATGGGACATGAGACCTCACCCATCTATCTGAGCCACAGTTACCTGGCACCTGTCTAACACTGGGCCCTGGGCACTGATGGCAAAGAAACAAAACAAATAGCACAGGACATTGTCTCTATTTAGCAAAGGAGCTGCCAATGAGCCAGAAGTAATGATACATGAGAGACACACAAAGACACAGGGACACACAGGAGAAGCACCGCCTGAGGTTCAGGGTCAAGGAAGGCTTCCTGGAGATAAGAACTGAGGTTTGGAGGTTACTTGGTAATGGAAGGGAGGGGCAGGTCTTCCAGGGAGCACGCCACGTGCTCAGAACTTGGAAGCAAACTGACCAGCTCTCCCCATGGCCCCCTGGCGTCTGGCTCCACCAGTCACCCTTGCACACCTCCCTTCAGAGGCCCCAGTGATCCCTCCCACAGGCCCCATTTCCAACTCCAAGCTTCAGTGAAGCCAAGTTAGAACCTCAGGGAAAGTGGTTCTTGTTCCAAATGTTCTTCCACCTCAAGCAGATCCGTGTCATTTCCAGAACTTCCTGTATGGGATCAGGCCAACAAGACAGGGCACTCAGCCACCCTCTCAGATGAAACTGAATTCCAATCCTGAGGCAGGTCCTTCGAGAAGTTGATGAGAGCTAGACACCCTACTCTGGAACAGTAACGCACACACCTTTTCATACCCTTTTAGGGCTTTTCAGAGCCTCTGGAGACACTGGTTTAGGAGCCCTGATCTAAGGGGAAGGTGCAGCCCCCACCACCCCACCCCACCAGCTCACCTGCTCGGCCTGTCTTGCTCAGGTATTTCTTCATCCTGTGGTTGTAAGGGAACACTGAAGTGGTGGCCCCGATTTCTGCGCCCATGTTGCAGATTGTCGCCATGCCTATAGAGAAACAGCCCATGGGGCTGGCTGAGCCACTGGCGTGGGCCCCACAGCTCCACAGCAGGGAGTGGGCACCATTTCTTCCCTCACTCACTTGGCCTCCTAGTGGCCAGTGGACAGAACCCTCCTTTGTGGCCCAGGGTTAAAACCAAGATCAGTGGACAGAGGTCATGGGGGCCAGAGCTCAGCGTCCTAACTCTCAGTGGCCGCTGGGTCAAGTGAAGAGATCATGAGATTCAACTTCTACAAGCTGAGTTCCAGTTCTGCATCTGGCTGTCCTGCTTGGCGATGGCACATGTGCTGAGAGCTGACCTGGCCAGTTGTTACTGTGTTCACTTCGCAGGTGAGAGATGGCTTGGAGAGGTCTAAGGTCATGCCATAGAGCAAATGCAGGTGCGATATTCAGGTCTATGCAGGTGCGATATTCAGGTCTAAGTCTGCCCACCTGGTGCCCAGGCCAGCCCTCTTCCAGCCATACCATGGTGTGGAAATGTTTCTGGCTCCCAGGTTTTCTAGCAGTAAGACTACAATGACGTCCACTGTCCTGACCACAAAGCCCCACACAACCAGTGAGGCTTACAGGTGTCATATCAGGACACGGGCCTCCTGGGATTGCTGGGACATGGTTTTGGGTGTGTTACCAACTTCTTAACCAAGTAGTCAAAGGTCGTAGGGGCTACCTAGCTGTAAGACTGGGGTCCCCCATCATGGGAGGGGTACAAGGGCCAGCTGCACAGCAGCTTTATGGGAACACCTGGGGAAGGCTGAACCAGCCCACCTCTAGGGCTTCTTCCAAGACTCCTTGGATTTCTGAGGGCCCAGGCTTTGAGGCCAGGACACCAGGAGTGATGAGTAGAAAGGGGCTGGTTCCCATTGGAGGCTAACAGGTGATAAACAATCTCTAATCCAAGGGAAGTGAGTAAGGCTCCAACTCCAGCCAAGGGAAGATGTGGGAACAGGGCTGCTTTGTGGATGAAGCCCTGGCTCATCCATTCCACCTCCACCTCCACCCTCTCTGGAATTCTTCTGGATCATTCCAGGTGGCCCGGTGCCATGGCCAGAGCCCACTAGCAAAGCAGGCTTGGCCCCTAACCCAGTATGGTCAAAGAGAAGTTCCCAGTCCTCCTGGAGGGGCCTGGAACACCTCTGTTTAAGAGGGATCTGGACTAACCATCTCCCATCTGCCTCTGAGTGTCCATCCCAAGTCCTCAAACTGACTAAAGAGATTCTCAGGGGACAGCCATTCATTCACTACTTCTTTGGCTCAACTACGGGTCCCACCAGGCCCAGTGCAGGTGAGGGCCACGTCACGTGGCCACCTTCCTCACCAGTGCAGGAGATGGAGTCTACACCAGGCCCGTGGTACTCCACAATAGCGCCCGTGCCACCTTTCACTGTGAGGACACCCGCCACCTTTAAGATCACATCTTTGGGTGAGGTCCAGCCGGAGAGTGAGCCCGTCAGCTTCACACCAATCACCTGAATAGGTGGAGCAAGACAGCAATTATAGGCCCTGTGTGCCATGTGTCACTCCAACCAGGACTCTACCTGCTGGAGTCCCCATTTCTGCTTATTTATCTCTGCTTCCCTCCCAAAGAGGTTTGAGGCTATTTTCTCATCCCATTGGGTCCCACATCTCCCATTCATCCCCACCACGTAAGTGCCCCCTGTAGCCGCCCCTGAGTGAGGCCTTCTCTACTGCTCACCTTGGGGCACTTTAGCTCCCAGGGGATCCCAGCCATGACGTCCACTGCATCAGCACCCCCAACTCCAATGCAGATGGCTCCCAGGCCACCGCCATTGGGGGTATGGGAATCAGTGCCAATCAGAAGAACCCCAGGGTACGCATAGTTCTCCAGAATGATCTGAAAAAAAATCCAAGATCTTAAGACGTCATTCCCAGGCACTCCTCCAGGATGGGGCCTCTCCAGGGAGGCCCGGAAGAGCCAGAGACCTGGGAGATAGGTGGCCTGGCCTCATGAACAGCTCTGACAGTGCCTGACTCTGACCTGAGCTTGTGAGTGGCTCCCTGCACCTCAGCGTCCTCATTTGTTAGCACAGTCATAGGAACGCCCACACCATCTTGACCCCAGGACTGTAGTGAGAACCAGATGAAATGGGACATAAGAATGTGTCCTGGACAGGCCTGGGGAACAAGCAGGACCACTAAAAGTTGACAGATGACAGAGCCTGGTCTGGTGGATGTGTGGAGTGTGCCCATCTGGCTTCTTACCAGGGCAGACAACTCTTTTATGACCTGGCCCCCAAAGGAACACTGGGGACCCAATGGGAACACAGGCCCTGAGCTTTTCTATTGCTGAACTGAGAAGTACAGGCGATGCCTCCCCAGCCCCAGCAGCCTGGAGCTGGCTCTGAGAACTGAAACGGCTTGCTGAAGGAAAGCAATAATCTGCCTCATCACTTTCCCCATTTCAGTGTTCCCTTCGCTGAGACAGTCCTACTTACTTAGGAAGGCACGGGCAGTGAAATTTCCCCCCAAAAAACATTTGATGGCGGTATAGGGTCAGCTATCCCATTGTGACCCTACCCACCAGCCAGGCATCTAATGACACTCTGAGGCATCTAAGGACACTTTGAAGGTTGCAGGACACTACTGGGAATGCCCCGGCTAGGAGTCCTGTGTGCGGGGCCTGAGTTCTGGCCCCACCACCTACTAGTAGTTGTGAGCCCTGAGCCAAGTCACTTCACCTCTCCACGCCTGTTTCCTCATCTATAAAAAGAGGCTGGGGAAGCTGGGATGGCTCAGTGGGTTGAGCGCTCACTTTGCAGTGCCGGGGACAGGATCCAGTCCCAGCCCCGGCCCATGCGGACCCATATGCTGAACAGGGGAGTGCCCCCAGCTCAGTTCTCTCTCTGTCTCTGTCTCTTTCTCTCTCTCTGTCAAAAAATAATAATAAATTAAAAAAAGAGGCTGACAGCTGCGCTCACCTCCTTGATCACTGTGATGACGTGTGTATGTTAAACTATGGTAGTCATGCCTGGGAAACATGCTATTCTTATTTATTATTTTGCAGTAAGAGTCTTCATCTGAGTTTCTGCTGCTGATCTGTCAGAATGAATTATGCACCCAACACACACATGGATACTGGAAGGATAAATGAAACCAGAGCCTTGTCTATGCCTGTCAGGACTGACTGAATAGTGGGCAGGCTCCCTGAGACATTCCAGAAACCCCAGGGCCTCTGCCCTGGGCTACCCATCTGCCCAGCAGACATAGCAATGCTGGGATGCAGCAAGTTAGACGACCTGCCTTCCTTCCCCAGATGGTGGTAGTCAGCGGGGAGCACAGGACAACGTAGAGGAAATTTCTAACAACAAAAAAAACAAGTGGTGGAGAGAACACTGGTTATGTGTCACTTCTCCAGCCCTCCTTGCTTCAGCCACGTACAAAGATTTAAACCTAGGTTGTAAGAGGTTGATCCCTGAAAGCCAGACATGCAAGTGTGCTCTGCATCCAGACAGAGAAGCTAGTGCAGACCCAAAGAGTACAGAAATCGTCACAATGAAGCTTGCTGACAATGACCTCAGTGGTCAGCTGGACATAGCTGGGTGAAGGGGGTATGAGGTGATGGTAGGAGAAGTGTATTTTAGCCTGAACTAACATCTACAACATAAAACTGAAAATTCAGCCATCCATCCACACCACACATACACTGAGGACCTATTCTGTACTGACCTGGCCCTGGGCCCAGACCTAGAGAGGAAGAAAAAGGCCAGTGTTGCTATTTGGCACACACTGGAGTTATATTGTAAAGGGGTCCCACAGAGGACCACACAAGAGAGCCCCGATGCTGGGCACAGGGGAGGGTCAGGGGTAACCAGAGGGTGGAAATGGGGAGGAGAAAGATATGCCAGAGCACTTAAGGTGGATGAAAAGGAGTTAAGGTTTGATTTGGACATGGTAGATTAAAGCTTCTGACGGCCCAACATCGAGAAGGAGAGAAAAGTAAAGCTGTATAGGACCACATGATCCCTGAGAATTTTCTTATTAAAGAATACAGGGAAAGCTGGGATGGCTCAGTGAATTAAGCACTCGCTTTGAAGCCCTGGGGACAGAGGATCAAATCCTGGCCCCGGCCCATGTAGACCCACATGCTGAGCTGGGATGTGCCCCCAGTTCAGTTCTTGCCAGGACCTATGTGGGAGGCTCCCGGCCCAGTTCCTGCCCTGCGCGGCCCTGTGCCCACCTGTGGAGTGAAACTATATGGAAAACTAATGCTGTCAACTATGGAGACTGCTCTGGGCCCTCCCCCTTCTCTCTGTCTCTCTCTGTCTCTGTTTCTCTCTGTCAAAAATCAATAAAATAAATCTTAAAAAAAAATAAAAGAATAAATATATTGAGCTGTAAGCTTAGCTGGTGGCCAGTGGTGTGAACCGCCATCACTCACAGCCCCAAACTTTGACCCAAGAGCTGCCAAAAAGGCCTGAGCGTTTTACTGAGGTGGAATGGAGGAGCCCTGGATTGGAGTAAGTGTCACAGGAAAAGGCCAGGCTTGGTCCACCTGACTCCCCGGCCCTGCCGCTGAGAGGCTTTCCAGCCCCCGCAGACTGATGTGCCCTGCCATTCCCAGGCAGCCCCTTCCTGGCAAGGACGATGGTTTGAAAGGGCAGAGCAGTGATCCATGGGCTCTGGTTTCAGAATGGGACAGGCTGGGAGCCCACAGGGTCACATTACAGCCTGACTCAGCTCATCTTGAAGGAAGCCTGGGAAATGAGGCCTGGGATGGAGGTGGGAACAAGGGTCACCTTGGACAGGTACAAAGAGGCAGGTTCCACAAACATGATAGATGCCAAATGCACACACAACTAGTGCACACCCCACAAAGTAGGTCAGTGGTCCTCTGATGAAAAGCCAAGCACCGATCTCCCCAGAAACAAACAAACAAACAAACACACACACACACACACAGACAATATGGCTGACCAAGAGAAAATCCATCCTCAGGGTGACCTGGGATGTACTCCTTGCTGACATGACCCATGGTGCCTCCATCCTGAGGGGGACATGCTCCCAATGCGATGGGAGGCCATAAAGCAGCACAGAGGTGTGGAGCACTGGTCCCAGGACCAGACTCCTGGATGCAGATCCTGACCCCACAATCGGCCAGTTGGATGTCCCTGGGCAAGGAGGCAGACTTCTCGGTGCCTCAGCGTCCTCATTTGTAAAGTGTGGACAGGAAAGCCACTCCCTCATAGGGTGATGGTGAGCACCGCTGAGTGCTCAGTCTAGTGCCTGGCACATGGCGTGCTCATCAAGTGCTCAACAAGGTGTAACACTTGTGGAAAAAAGCAAAACTACAACAAAACAAAAAAATGCAATACTATTAATATAATGCTTAGAAGAAGGTGTAGCAAGAAACATATCAAACTTAAAATGCGGGCTACCAAGGTGGTCAGAAGGACTATTTAAATTTCTTACACGTGAGAATGTACAACACAATGAAAATTCATTTAAAAATGGAGGCGGAGCCTAAGGGCTGACTGAGATGTCTTCCAGTTGCCCCTCTGCCTGCCCTCCTGAGCCAGGCACGGAGGTACTCTCTGGTTCCCTAAGAGCAGCCCCCACCCACCCCTGCCCCCCGGGCCAAGGCAGGCCAAGCCCTGTTTTACCTGGTGAATGATTCCAGAGCCAGGCCTCCAGAAGCCCACGCCATACTTGGCACCTGCAGTTGCCAAGAAATTATACACTTCTTGGTTTATGTCCTATTGAGATAAATCAATAACCAGCGCATTAGTAACACAGTTTACAGCTGGGATGACCCTTGCTCATGCCCTCCTCCCTCCTCTCACCGCCCTGTGACTCTGAAAGGCTGGCACCGTGAACAGCCAGGCCCTCTCCTGGAGGCTTTCTACAAATAAATCCAAAAGGGCTTGGATACCAGCCCACAGCCTCAGCTGGCAGGCCCACGAGAAAAACAAGGGAGCCCCAGTTCTGTGAATCCTGGCCAAGAAGTGGGTCTAGAACAAGTTCCTTCTCTGCCCTAGGTCTCAGTTTACTTATTTGTAGCAGGAACTGGGCTACCTCATCTCCAAGGGGCCCTCTGGCACTCAGTCCTCCACCAAGGCCAGCAGTGAGGGGCACACCAGTGCAGAACTGTGCTGCTGCTCCGTCTAAACCTTGGCCACTTCATCCATAATCCCGGCTGACATTTACCCAGTGCCCATTATGGAAATGGCATCACCCTAACATGCTCATAACCCATCCCATGAAGGAGGGGGGTACTGTCCATTGTACAGATGCAAAAGCAGAGGCCCAGAGGTGAAACACCTTGCTGAAGATCCTGGAGTTGAAGAGAAGTAGGGCTTGAAACCAGCCTGCCCAACTCCAAAGCCCAAGAGTTACATTCTAAAATAAAACTGCCTCCATGTAGGGAGAAGGACATGAGACTACATCTCAGAACACCTAGACCATCATCCAGTATGTCGCATGTGCTCCATACTTGGTAATATACTTGATGGGCTCTAAATGAAAGACTGTCAAATGGACTATGTTCTAAAATGGAGGTTTCAAGGGATGCCAGGATGGCTTAGTGGGATAAGAACTCATTTGGCAGCCCCAGGGTCTGAGGATCGAGTCCCAGCCCCAGTCCGTGCAGACCTATAAGCTGGGCCGGGGTGTGCTCCAGCTTGGTTCTCACTGGGGCGTGTCTCCCATGCGGGAGGCCCCCAGCCAGTTCCTGCCCTGCACAGCCCCACACCCACCTATATAGAAAATGAAATGATACAGAAAACCAATGATGTGCAACTATGGGGACTGTTCTGGGCCCTCCCCCTGCTCTCTGTTTCTATCTGTATCGCTCTATAAAAATAAATAAATAAATAATCTTTAAAATGGAGGTTTCAACTAAACAATGGGATGGGCTGTATCCATTCTGTCTAATTCAAAGCCAAATTCCTCTGGGAATAGGCAGGCTTCCCAGCTCACTAATGTGAGGCCAGGTTCATCTGGAAGCCATGGCATGGCCCTGAACAGGTGAGACCCCAGTGACTAGAAGGCCAGAACCACAACGGGCCGAACAGTCCCAAAGGAGGAACTAGGAAATGAGAACTGCCAGCCTTTACAAATGCAAGAGCCTGCTCCAAGGCATAGGACTCAGCGTCAGCTCCCCGAGGCCCCTAATGACACACTCTCAAGACCATGCAACCCCCTTCACGTAGACTCCAGATCAACCATGCATCCTTCTGAGGGGCCACTTGGTTATCCTAGGTGAAAAAATGGCAGACAAAGAACATGGGTCCTCAGAGCTGTCTCTTTCTGATTAATGACTAATATACCAGAATTTTGATTTATAGATCAGTTACTTATAAAACTGGCACCAAGGGCAGAAGGCAGGCAGTTGTGTGTCTGAGTGCCTGTACAAGTGGGGGAAGAGGCAATGGGGTGGCCCCAGAGGGCTGGGTGCAGCAGAGTTTCAGCCTGAACTCAGCCTAGATCCCTCTCTGTCTGTATCTCTGGCCCCAACCATGTAAATCTGACCGTACCCCTCCCCTGTGTAAACCCTTCAATGACTCCTAGGATGGTGTCCATGGTCCTTAAGGTTGTGCCTGTGCCTGCTCCCACCTACCTCATACCACCCTCTCTTCCACACACACACAGGTGCAGCCCCACAAGCCCTCCTTCCAATTCCACAAATACCTCAAGGTGCTTCCTGCCTTGGGGCCTCCCTATACTCTGTTCTCTCTGGAATGTTCTTTCTCCAGTTAACATCAACTTATCTGCTCAGGCCTCAGCTTACATGTTATACCCTCAAAGAGGCTGTCCTTCCCCCCCCACCCCACTGCCACCACCCCAAAGTTCAAATTAGACACTTTTTTAATACTCTCACAGAGTCCTGTGCTTTCCCTTCATTACATACATACAAACTGTCAATTACCTATTTATTTGTGTGGCTGTTTAGCTCTGTCTCCTACTAGACTCTAAAGTCCATGAAGGCAGGGCCCATCTGTCTCATTCACACTGAATCTCTAGCACCTACAATAGTATATGGCATATAATTAATGTTCAATAAACATTTTTAAATAAATGAAGGCATGAGCTCTGGAATCCTATGATTCCTTGACTCTCATCTCCACATGGTAATTCCGAATCCAAAAAGGGAAAGGTCAGACCCTGAAGGCGGTGGCCATGCTGTGAGCAGTCACCCCGCGGACTAGAGGCCCCAGTTCCTGGCCTCACAGGAGCCCCTGTGATGTTACCATCATCGCCGTACCGCTAACATGGAAACTGCTGCCCAGCAGCTGGGCTGTTTCAGCTGAGTGGAAAAGAGCCACTTGTCCAACCAGGACACACACTGGCGGGCCAGGGTGGGAAGAAAGAGCTTCAATGGGAAAGCTGCCCTGAGTGCTTCCCATGGGTCTGTGAGGCTCTCTGAGCTGTGGTGACCCTTGAAGCCTGAGCACTTTTAATTGCATGCCCCACACTGTGCCCAGCCGGGCCCAGTCCCTGCCAGCATTCAGCTCCTGCCAACACTCCCCCATGAGGGGTGCCCACCTCCACTGTAGGAGGTGGGGAGGGTGGAGGCACAGAGCTGGGAGACCTGCTGTTGCCAAGAGTAAGCACACACAAAAGTACCACAAGCAAAGCCCAGGGAAGGGGCAGGGATTTGGGTTCATAAGGAAGGGTGGGGGGAATTCAGTGTGGCATACAGCCCCTTCAACCTCGTTCAGCACAACTCAGAGAAGAAGAAAGCCCCTGAAGGAGGCTGGCCAGCGAGAGAGGGCTTGAGTGGGAACCCGGATCTAGGTCTGGCCCTAATAGTGCCCACTGTGGGATTTGACTGCATGATGCCTTGGTCACCTCCAATTTACCTTATAGCCATCAGCCTACCTCCCTGACAGGGTCCTCCCAGGTCAGACAAGAGCGTGAGCAAGCACACACGTGATGCTGGCAGAAAAGGAAATTTAAACTGCCCACTCCAGAGCATGTGGCAATATCATAACCTGATGTCTGCATCACTTTTCTAACATAACAGGAAAAGAACCAGAAAAAATACCTGCAGTGTGATCAAATTAAGGATGATCTGGGTTTTTTTTTTAAGTCTTTATCTGTACTAACATCTTCACAATGAGCAAATGATATTTTTAGAATTAGAAAAAAACCAAAAACATTAAAAAAAAAAAAAAAAGGCCAAACCAAAGAGCTCATTAGATCTGGAGGCCATACCTAGTTCAAGGGCTTTGTTTCCCACCCGTGTCACACCCACTGCCCCCCCACCCCTCAGCTCACCTTGGCACGGCGCAGGTCCTTCTCACCCCCGAGCTGGGCCTCGATGAGATGGTCACAGTGGATGGTGGACGGTACGGCCACCTTGGGCAGCCCACTGCTGATGAACTGCAGCATGGCCATCTGGGCCGTGGCGTCCTGCATAGCCACGCGGTCGGGCCGCAGCCGCAGGTATGTCTTGCCCCGCTCAATCTCCTGGTTGGCTGGGTCATCCAGGTGTCCGTACACAATCTTCTCCGAGAGGGTCAGAGGCCGGTTCAATCTGAGGGGAGAAGAGAAGGGATGCCTGGCCCTGTCTGCACCATCCTCGGCCCATTCACAGCCACTCCTCTGTGCAAATGGCAACACTGACAGAGGGCAGGGAGAGGGGACCCTCAGTCCATGACAGTGGGGACGAATTGGTCCTGCTCACTGTGGCACCTTCAGGAGATGGCCCAGTGCCAAGCATTTCACTAGGTGCTCCAAAATTACTTGATGAATAAGTGAATGACAACATCACATGAGATGGCAGGTTTTTTTTAAAGGATATTTGCTTTTTCAGCATATTAATTCCTATTATCTGATGAGCATCTACTATAAGTATTTCTCACCACTTAATCCTCATTGTATCCTTGTCATTTAATAAACAAAGAGAAAATGGACAACTCAAGTTCATAGCCAGTCTCACCTTGAACCCTCTACTTCTCTCTGTCCATGAACATGTCCCCTGGGCCACCAGCACCACTAAGAGAGAGGATCTGAATCAGCACCCTCAACCCAATGTGCCTGGCCCTGCATCCACAGCCTCCTTACCCTATTATGCTAAAGCCTTTACCCCACTAAGATGGCATGGGGGAGAGGGGGAGTAGCGATGGAAAGAGAGCTGATTCTGGGTGATGAGCACATAATGCAATGTACAGACAATGTAATATAGAATTGTACACCTAAAAGCTATGTAATTGTTACCAACCAATGCCACCCCAATAAATTAAACAATTAAGAAAAAAGAGGCGTGGATATAAGCGCTCAAGAACAGAACCCACATCACTGCCTCTAGCCTGCCTCTAGCCTCTCATGGGTCCCCCTCTTTCCAGTTTCCATTTCCCTGTAGATCCCAACCCTCCCTTCCTCACTGGGGCCAAAATAGCAATACAAGTCTGATCCTTGAGGAAGGGCAGCCCCTGCCAGGACTCAACAGCCTCCTCCTCCAGTAGATGGAGGTCAGTGCAGGTCAACCCTCAACCACCCACCCTGAGGTGCCCTGACGATGCCCTGCTGCCCATATAGCACAGCAGCCCTAGCTGGACCTCACTCTGGCTTCCACCACACCCAGTTAGGCCAAGCCTGAGGCCTCTTGGGAAGGAGCAGAGTTCTGCTCATACCCAATAAGCCAAGAAAAGAGTATCAGACTAGGAGTTAGAGGCTCTGGGTCTAGACTTGACCCTATTACTAAACCTACTGTATAATCAGATAAGCAACTGCCCTTCGAAGGGAACTTACCAACCCATCTCCAAAGTTCAGGGCTTAGAATGGAACGAGATAACAGAGCACTTATAATAAAACAGCTTTATTGAGGTGCAGCTGGAAGGCAATAAACTGCACATAAAGCACATAATCTGATAAGTTTTGGCTTATGCATACACCTGTGAAATCATCACCACAATCAAGATAATGAACACATCAATCACCCCCAGGAGCTCCCGCCCCCTCCCTGGCAACCACTGATCTGCTGTCACGGTGGACTGGCTTTATCATAGCCCTGCCTTTTAGCTCAGCATTGGTCTAAGCACTTTAATGTATATAACTCATTTTATCCTTACAGCACAGACAAGGAAACTGAAACACAGGGAGGTGATGTAATTTGCCCCAGGTCACAAAATTAGGGAATGGCAGAGGCAGGATGGCAGGAGCCAAGCAGGGTGGCTCCACTGTCTATGCTCTTTGCGTTGCCCTGTTGCCCTGTACTCTCAGTATCACCAGGGAATGTAGAGGCCCAGCCCATGGTAAGTTCAGTCATTATCATTACTGTGGTGACCAGGATGACCCTCCTGGGAAAGCAGAGAACCCTCCTTCTGCTGGCCTGGGTTCTGCCCTCACTCCCAAGTTCACCTAATCCCTGGGGAGCAAGAGTTCCCTATGGTACTGGCTCTTTGGGCAGCAGCAGAGCAACCTGCAAATCTGAAAGTCTCTATGGTTCTGCTGTCATAAGAACCTGGAATAAAAATAGCACTGGTCTGAGGTACAGCCTGCCCCCTTCTGTGGCAGCATCTCCAAGGCTGGTGTATTAGCAGTGACGCATTGCACAGAGCACAGCCCCTCTTTCTGGGACCCAGGGGAGACGAAAATAGCACACGGGCTTTATAACTAAAGACCTTGATAGCAAATGCCTGAAGTTGTGTTTAAAAAAGCCTGACAGGGGAAGCCGGGATGGCTCAGTGGGTTAAGCGCTCACTTTGTAGCGCCGAGGTCCGAGGATCGAATCCCGGCCCCGGCCCGTGTGGAACCATATACTGAACTGGGAGCTCCCCCAGTTCAGTTCTCTCTCTCTCTCTCTCTCTCTCTGTCAAAAATAAATAAATGAATAAAAATATATTAAAAAAAAAAAAAAAAAAAGCCTGACAATGACAAAAGCCTAAGGACAAGTTCATCATCACATTTCCCTGAGGGTCAACTAAGGATGGCAAAATGGGTCCTCTATGTCTCTCTGACCCACCGAATGAGACAATACTGAGGAGTGGATTGGGCCCCTTCTGTCATGGACACAGGATGGAGGAGAGTTCCCCCGCCAGTCCCGTGGATTTGAGAAACATTCTTAAATCTGTTCTATTCCACTGTATCTTTTTAGAATAGCCTCACTTCTGCCTTCTTTCTCTACCTAAGGGTTTCAACCCACCCTGAGATATAAGAACAAAACTGTCTCCAGAAATTGCCAAACTCCCTCAGGGGACACAATCAACACCCCACAACCCCAAGTGAGAACCCCTGTCTATGGCAACAATGAGAACAGAGCATCCCTTATCTGTACTGATCTGGAAATGCTGGAAGCTATTGGGCTTTTCTGGTTAATACAGGGTTGGAATACATAGACAAAGGAAATTTTTGTTGTTGTTGTTCATTTAACTGATGTAATTAAAACCAAACAAAATCCCCAGTGCCACAGAGGGCAATTTTGGGTTAATTTTTTAAAGCAAACCCTAAAAGGTGAATAATACTGTTTGCAAAGCTGTTGCCAAGCAAACTTCTATGTTAACCCTCCTTCCAAGCACAGCGAGGAGCAAGGTGGATGTGCTGCACAGACTAAAGGAAAGCCTGTCACTTCACTGAGCTGCAGTCTGAGAGCTCCAAGAGTACATAAAATATTAGTTCTTGGGGGACAAAATGTTTGAACAAGGTCCCATATAAATGGGGACAGTGGTGTGCCACCCTGACTACATGTCAGAACCAGCTGCGAACCTGGCCAGTGCTCACAGCTTGACAAGGAGAGGCCGTTGAACTAAAGTCTGCGGGTCTGGGATAGGGTCTGAGATTCTGCTCAGCTGACAAGTTCCTGGAGGAAGCCCATGCTGCTGATCTGTGGACCACACTTTGAGGAGCAAGGCCTATGCCTCCTGAGTCAGAATCAAGGGAACAGGGCCCAGTGTTGCTGGTTTTAAAAGCTTCCCAGGTGGCTCTAACACGCAGCCTAGATGAAACCCTCAAGAATGCAGGAGGCACTGGAGCCAGACAGACCTGGGCTTGAGTTTGAGACAGGCTATTTCCCTAATCTGACACTGGATTTTCTTATCTGCCAGATCGGGAGAGGGTGTAACAATAACCTACAGGGGTTGTGGAGGAATAGAAATCATGTATGGAAGTGGACACGTAGGTAGCTTCTATCAGTATGACCACCCCTGACGAACACTCATAGGTCCTCACTACAATTAGGTGAAGCCATGCTGAAGGCTGCTGGAGACAAAGACGAACAGAGTCCCTACCCTTAGAACTGTAGTGAGGATACCAGTACAGTGGCAAACAGTGCCACGGAGAGGTGGGGGATAGTGGCTAGAGGACTGGACGAGGCCACGGAGACGAGGTCCCACCATTCACTCACTATGTGGCCTTAGGTTGCTTCTCCAACTAAGCCTGCTCCTTGGCTATAAAAAGGGTATACTCATATGTGTTCTCACTTTCTCCCATGTTCACTGTCACCAGGTGGGTAGTTGTTCAAGTTCCAGCAGCAGCATCCTTCTGGTGCCAGCATCTAGCCCAGGACCCGGCACACAGGACAGCAGTGTAAAGATGGCTGCTGTTTTACCCAAGGGAGGCCCCCCAGAAACGCCATGCTCACGATCCTACTTGAGCTTTTGTCAGAGTCTATGCACTGAAGCAGAAATACAGATATTTTTCTGGCCACTGGGCCTGATGGATCTCAGAGGGCTGGCCCAGGGCCAGTAGTCTATCCTGGAAAGGGTGCCTGGGAGGGTCAGGCCATAGCACCAAAGAGTCTCGGCGATCTTCCCAATGGCCCTGACCCCGGGCTTCCTGCTAACAGGTTTTCCCTTGGCAGCGAACAGAAGGCCCACCACCATCTGGAGTGCCTGTCCTCAGCAGGGACCTTTGTGTCTGAATGCCTTGATCCTGCCACCATCACCGGCCCTCATCAAGCACCTCCTCTGCGGTCTGAAAGGGGCGGGCAGCAGAAGGGGCACCCTGAGCGGTCTCCCGGCTCCCCCGGTAGCCTTACCGTTTGCGAACAATGTTAATGTTCTTCTCTAGCAGGTCATAGCGGATGTACTCATTGGGCTCAAAGTGGCTCATGGCCACCTTGGCCCGCTGGCACAGCACTGAGGCCACATGGTACTGCCGCACACCTAGGGCTTTCTGCAAAAAGAAAGACAACAGCAACTGTCAACAGAGGACGTAGGGCGGTCCACCCCTGAGAGACAGCTCAGTGTGGTGAAAAAGTGAGAGATCATAGTATCAAGAGCTACGCAGGAACTGCAGCCTCAGTTTCCTCATCTGAGGCATAGGGATGATACAGCAGCCACAGGAACATATCCTGTGATAGCAGAAAGGGCAAGGGATTTGTAGTCAGAATTGCTGGGATCAAAGTCAAGTTCTATCAATTTAAGAAAATCCCCCATCATTTGAGCCCCAGAGATGGAGAATGGGGCTGTTACCAGGTCTGGTGACCACAGGGTTACCGGGAAGGTTAAATGAGAACATATGGGAAAGTTCTCATTAAGCTGTAAATCATAGCTTCTATTCTACCTGCACCGTAAGTTCCTTGAGGGTTGGGATCAAGCTTTGTCTTATTTATTTCTGTATTTATACTACCTGGCACATATTAGAGAGTTGATAAGTAACTGTTGAGCAGATGGAAGAATTCATGAGAAAAATCCCATGCATGAGCTTTGGATGTTTCTCACACCTTCGACAGGTGGTACCTGACACCCTCCCCTTGAACCTGTGGCAGACTTACTGACTCGCTTCTGATGCGCAAAAGTGACACAGGGGAGGCTATGTGACCTCCAAGGCTACGTCATCAAAAAGATAGTCTGTGGGAAGCCAGACACCACGGTAAGACATTGAAGCAGTCCTGGAAGAGGCCCACCCGGACAGGAATTGCAGCCTCTCGCCAATAACCAGCACCACCTTGCCAGGATTGTGAGCACACCTTCTCACAAGTGAGTGACCCAGCCCAGCCTTCAGCCAGCCATAGCCCTGGCCCACATCTGGATGGCAATTTCTTGAGTGACTGACGACGAACCAGAACCACCCAGCCAAACCGCTCCCAAATTCCTGGACCACAGAAACTGAGCGAGGTATGTTTATTGTTGTTTTAGGCCTCTAAGTTTTGGGGCAACAATTTGTTATGCAGCAATAGATAAATGAGTGTTATGATAGGGTCTGTGTTAACTTTATTTATTTTTATTTATTAAATTGTTAAATTTATTGGGGTGACATTGATTGTGTCAGTTAATTTTAAACTGTGGATGACAACCTTCACAGGGTACACTGTGACCAGGGAAGAACAAATAAAACCAAAGAAATGATAAAGGGAAAGGAACAGCTGCTTCTCTTCTATGTGATGTTCCCTGGGCAAGGAGAAGGCACAGATCAAGCCATTGCCCCAAGCTCCCCACCTGGACATTTACATCCAAACCCTGCCAACCTCAACATCTGAACCAATACAAGAACACAGTTGCCATTGCCTGTTCAGATCACCCAGTGGAGAGAGCAGGCAGACACCATTAGAAATAGCACCCCAGGGGAAGCCGGGATGGCTCAGTGGGTTAGGTGCTCACTTTGCAGCCCCGGGGACTGAGGATTGAATCCCGGCCCCGGCCCGTGTGGACCCATATGCTGAACTGGGGAGTGCCCCCAGTTCAGTTCTCACCAGGGCGAGACCCCGGCCCAGTTCCTGCCCTGTGCAGCCTCGCCCACCTGTGGAATGAAACTACGTGGAAAAACCAATGATGTGCAACTATGGAGACTGCTCTGGGCCCTCCCCCTTCTCTCTGTCTCTGACTCTCTCTCTGTCTCTGTCTCTCTCTCTCTGTCAAAAACAATAAATAAATCTTTAAAAAAAAAAAAAAAAGAGGGGAAGCCGGGATGGCTCAGTGGGTTAAGCGCTCACTTTGAAGCGCCGGGGACCTGGGGTCAAATCCCGGCCCCGGCCCGTGCGGAACCATGTGCTGAACTGGGAGCTCCCCTAGTTCAGTTCTCTCTCTGTCTCTGTCTCTGTCTCTGTGTGTATCTCTCTCTCTCTCTCTCTCTCTCTCAAAAATAAATAAATAAAATATATTTAAAAAAAAAAAAGAAATAGCACCCCAACCTCTAACCCCCTATTCACTCCCAACCACCAACCACCTACTCACAGCAGGAGTGAGCTCCCAATGCAGACTTCTGACCCACTTGCCCTGAAGCTCAAAATCCACGAGGGATCCTCACTATATGCCTCATGGGATAGGGGTAAAGGACCCACTAGTGACACATCAAAGGACTTCCAACAACCTGTGCACAGGAAGAACCCGGTACACTGCAGCTGCTGCTACAACCTGCTGCTATTACGAGGGAGACCTGGACTTGAGGCTGGCATGCCATTTACTCTCTAAGTCACCTTGGACAATTTACCCTCACTAAACACTCATTTCCACACAGAGCTATTGTGAGGATATGAAAGATTACATAAAGTACTTGGCACAGTTTCTCTTATTACCTCTGTTCATTTATTAGCATACTCTGTGTTTTTCACACAAATGAGAAACCAGACAAGATATCCTGCAACTGGCTTTTATCATGCATGCACATATCTTATATCTATCACTTTCTTTTTGTAAATTAACTGACCACTCCCTTCCCAATCTGCCCTTTGTCTAGGTAACTTCCATTGATCCTTCAAATTCCAAATTAATTTTACTTTCTCAGAGAATCAAATTAAAAAAAAAATTTTTTTTTTTTTCCAACTATAGCTGGCATACATTATATTAGTTTCAGGTAAACAACATAGTGATTAGACATTTATATAACTTACAAAGTGGTCACCCTCATAAATCTAGTACCTGACTACTCCTCCATCTTGACCAGAAGCCTGAGAATCATCCTTGAACTTCAAGCCCAATTAGAGCCTATTACATTTTCCCACTTATTACTTCTAGACAGTCATGCGTGAGAGCTGTCTCCACTAGTTTGTAAGCTTCCACGAGGGGAGGAATTGTGTCTGTTTATTTGTAACTAAATTCCCCATCCCTGAATACCAGATCTGATACACAGGAGGTGCTATATAAATATCAGTCAATTAAACGAATGAAATTTGCTTCTACTTTACTAACCAGCTCTTTCTTATTGAGTGGGGTTATAGACACAGGAGGTTTTTTTTTTTTTGTTTTTTTTTTTTTTTATCTTTTCACATTTATAGAGAGAAATTATCTTTTTGTCTTCAGTGCATAGTTATTTCTATTTTACTTTTTGACAGATAGAGAGAGAGACAGAGACAGAGACAGTTAGAGAACCGAACTGTGGGAACTCCCCAGTTCAGCATGTGGGTCCTGCCTGGGCCGGAGCCGGGACTCGATCCTCGGTCCTCATGGCCTCAAAGCGAGCGCTCAACCC
>PVKE010016084.1:0-32484 GCA_004027555.1 Craseonycteris thonglongyai
TATTATTCTAATATTGTTCTTTCTGATGGAGTCAGAAAGTTCTTGTAGGGCTCTTTCATTTCTCTTGATTTTTCTTTCCCTTTCTTCTTCCCTCTGTGACATTTCCATGTTTGTATCTTCAATTTCACTCATTCTTTCCTGTAGCTGGTCAGCCCTGTTTCCTATGCTGGTCAGTTCTTTTTTCAGCTCTCCCATGATGCCTTTCATTTCAAGGAGTTCCTTTTGGTTCTGCTCTAGCTTCTCAATTTTGTTGGTAAAGTACTCATTTTGCTCAGCAAATTCCTTGTTGAGGTCATTTAACTGTGTCTGGGTACTTTGCCAGCATTGAGTGAGCTCTCTGAGTGTCTTGATTAATGCAGACCTGAATTCTGTTTCACTTAGATTTGATTCCAAGTGTGCAAGGTCCTTTACTAAAGACTGCCCCTGATCTTCTTCTGGAGGGGCTTTGGATTCTGAGGTGTGCATTGTGTTTGATGTGGTTCTTTTTGCTTTACGCATGAGTCTGTTTTCCCTCTGGGGGTTTGCCTATCAGATGGGCTTCTCTTTATTTGTTCTTTTGGGCTCAGTTGTGGGAGAAGGAGATTTTGGGAGAGGGTTGGGGGAAGCAGACAGCTTCTGTGTCCTGGAGCACTTCAGGTTGCTGTCTTAGCTGTGAGATAGCAGGGTAGTAAAGGTGTGGCCAGGGGTGGGGGCATGTGAGTAGGAGCTAGGGTGGACCTGAGACACAATAGCAGATTCCTCTTTCAGCAGGGGGGCTGGTGGATCAGTGGGGGCGGGGTGCAGGAGCTCTGGTCTTTCCTCCTCCTGGCTGCCCCTCCTTCAATTGTATCTGTAAGCCATGCGCGCAGGGCAGCACTTGGATGGGCTGGGGCTTAGCAGAGGCCCCGGTCGGCCGTGCAGTCCCGCGCACAGGCAATGACACCGCGGCGACCCGGCCGGCAGCCCGTTGCGTGCGCGCGGTTTATAACACCCCAGAGGCCCGGTGGGTGGGATGCCAAAAGCCCAGCTGCGCGCTCGCGAGCAGGCTGCAGCGCTGCAGCAGCCCGGTGGGCAGGGCGCCGAAAGCTGGTCCCGCGCGCCGGCAGCAGCGCTGCAGCGGCTTGGCGAGCAGGATGCCAAAAGCCCTGTAGCGCACCGGCGAGCAGGCAGTGGCCCAGTGGGCGGGGTGGCGAAAGTCCGGCCACGCACTTGCGCCCCGGCAGAGGGGCCGCAGCAGCCTGGTGAGCGGGGCACCAAAAGCCCAATTGCGCGCTGGCAAGCAAGCAGCGGTATCACTGCGGCCTGGTGGGCGGGGCACCGAGAGCCCTGTGCGCACAGGCCGTAGCTCGGGCGGCAGCCGCTCTACGCTCCCGGATTCACTCCAAGCACGTCCGATGCAGCTGTGCCCACTCCAGCCCCAGCCCTCACCCCAAGAGCCCTGCCCTCAGAAGGCGCTCCCTCACAGTCAGTCTCCTCCGTAAATCAGGGGTGCTGAGCTGCTGTGGGCCGGCGCCCTGCTCTCACCCCGCCCGCTAGGAAGTGCCGCCGCCCTGCTCCACAGTCCCTGTGCCACTTTAGGCTCTGTGATCTGATGAGGGCACTGCGTGCTGTCCCTTGAGTTTGGACGTTAAATTGTCCACAGTCTTGTGGGGCTTCCACGCTCCCTAGGTCTCGGCTTCCAGCCCGCCCTCGATCCAGCTCCACTGTGACCGTAGCCCCCCAATCCCCCTTTGTGTTTGCCAGCCCCGGGCTGCGCTCCGAGTCTCTGCCCCCGAACCGCTGCTTCCCTTTTCCTCTCCCGCTCTCCCCTTTTTTCTCTAACCTTTGTGTGTTGTTCCGCGTTGTGTGGTTCTCTTAGTTGAGGTTTCTTCTCAGGGTTTCCCCTGTGGATTCCCCTCTGTTCACAAGGCCCTTCCCAGGCAGTTATCGGCGTTCTCCTCTCATGCCGCCATCTTGGATCCTCCCCTCGGTGATTCCAGGAGTACACGTTCTTAATAAACACAAATGATTGCTAAATTAATGGCAACTTACAATATTTGGAGCACTTATTAAGTACCGTATTTTCCGGCGTATAAGACGACCGGGCGTATTAGACGACCCTCTAATTTTACAGTTAAAACATAGGTTTAGGCCTATATTCGCTGTATAAGACTACCCCCCACTTCCGAGGCTGTAGTCTTATACAGCGAATATAGGACTAAACCTATGTTTTAACTGTAAAATTAGGGGGTCGTCTTATACGCCCGGTCATCTTATACGCCAGAAAATACGGTACTATATTTATAAATATTACTCCATTTGATTCTTCTAGCAATCAAGTAGTATCTTTATTTTTACTGTTATTCCTGGTGTATAGAGGAAGAACTGGAGGCTTAGTAAGTTTGAATAACTTTTCCTTGGTCATACTGCTAGGAAGTGAAAGAACCATTGTTTGAAATAAGATCTTTCTTTAAATCCAAGGTCAGTGTTTATGACTCTGAGCCATAAGTTCTTCCCCTGAATTATGTAGTTTTCAGCAGCAGTGGACATTCACATTGTTAACTGAGCTTCTGTTGACTGATTCTGGTAGAGAGTAGAGTTAAACTGTACAACCAGCTGACACGGAACAGTTATGGGATACCAGAACAGCGTGGGAGAGTTGTAAAGGATTTTCTTTCAGTTTTATCTGCTCAGAACAAGACCACATCCAGCACTTCCTTCTGCTCTAGGCAACTGCAGACCACAGGGGGTTTCCTATGCATAGCCAATCACTATAAACCTATTAGGATATTTTATGAACTCATTATGCATAGCCAATCATTATAAACCCATTAGAATATTTTGTGAATTCACCGGATTTTTGCTGATTTTCAACACTACTTTTTGAAAAACATGTTTTTTCCTTTTTCCATACAAATGAGCTATATTGTATTAACAAATCAGTTTTAATATCTTATAAAAAGAAATAATATCAGAATCTCACTACATTTGACCCTTCCTACACAATCAGTGAATTTGTTGTTGTTTTACCAGCTTGGCTTGGCAATGTCTTGGATATATTATGCATTTTTTCCCCAGCATTTATATGTGTACGCATGTATTTTAGGCTGGAGACCTAGAAGAACAATTTTGTTTGCAAGCTGGGATGCAGAAGAATTTGGTCTTCTGGGTTCTACTGAGTGGGCAGAGGTTAGTTGATAATTTGCTACAACATACATTTTCATAATAGTAAAGCAGTTTCTATTTCATTCTCAGGGGTAAAATAAAGCAAATCCAGTGAGAAGATATTCAGATTCCCCCGCCCCCTGCCCTTCCCCAGAAAATGCGAAAAAACATATCCTTGCTCAAAAGTCAAAAATCAAAATATCTTTGTCACTAAAGAGCGAAGTTGCATTTGAAATTTTTAGAGCCAGTGAATGTCAAATGTCAAGATAATTTATCTTCATTTTCTGGGAATGTGATAGTAAATAAATAAATTCACTAGAAATGAAACGTGTAAGATACCACGTTTCTGTTATCCTTCCCAAATTAGCTCCTAAAGCTCACCTCAAATAACGCTGAGCTTGGGCAGTAAGGTATATTTTTCACAATTACCTTCTTATATAATAATGACTTACTCTGCTAAATTATGCTAAAAGTGAGGCAGAAAATCCCATCAGAATATTTACAAGGCCCCTTGGAAAGCAATTTTACCTGCATGAATTGTTGGCTTGGTGTAATAGAGGGATTAGCTAGCTGTAAATATATGCAAAGTTGACATTTATACCTTTAACTCCCAGCCATGCTGTAAATATTTATTTGCTTCTCATTATACTCCAAAAATTATGAGGAGCCTTGTAAACTTTAAGTTTCTTTCGGGGAAAAAAGAAATTATGCATCGCCAAACAGAAAAAATATATGTTGACATGAGGAAGAGCCTAAATATTTTGAGGTTGTGCTTTGCTTTTTCAAACTATTTTTATCACCTGGAGGTGCATTTTTCTTATAGTTAAGATGTTTAGAAATTGCACGTCTGGGAGATTCAGAGTCCAGTTGATATGAAAAAAAACAGTGCTACACTTCCCGGTTGTCAGTTTCAAAACTGCAATGATTGATATTTACCAGTAGGTGGTGCCATCCTACAGGAAAACTTAACCACGTTACAGGGTATAGGCATCATTGTTATTCATGCATTTTTAACCTGTAAATTTGAAATAACTCATTCCCTGTGAATCAGGTAAGATTCTCTACTTAAATAATGATATATTCATGAAAAGACTTCCACTGAAAGGATCTCAGGTCGTTCATGTTTTATTTCTTGAAGGGTAAACTATAGTTTGGTTAAGAAATCAACTCCTTTCCACTTACCAAATTAAGGACGTGGACAGTTTTATTTAAAATTTTAGTCTTAAACATGTTTTTCTTGCTATTCTTACTAATAATATATAATTAAATTCTTTCAAATTCTTTTGAGAATCTTATGTCGTGTTTGTGTTTAATTTAGGACAGCTTAATGCAGAAATCTACAGTTAATATAGATGTGCATCTTTTTTTTTAATTGTTTGTTTGTTTGTATTTTTAGGTGAGGTTAGGGCTATATGTTTATGGTTTTCTTTCTTTTGTGTTATAGGAGAATTCCAGACTCCTTCAAGAGCGTGGTGTGGCCTATATTAATGCTGATTCTTCTATAGAAGGTAAATATCGTTGGTCTCATAGGAAGAGATGTGATTGTGGCAGCAGCAGCAGTTTAGTCCATAAATTATGTATTAACAAGGAAGGCAAATTCATTACCAGGTGGGTGGGGAATCTGTTGCTGCTTTGTCAGGCTGCTGCGCCTGAGTTAAGCAGCTGTGAGCCCTGGGATGCTAATTTGAGAAAACGGCACTTTGCTTCATTTCACAGGGCAGATTGCCTTGCATACTCGTAATATGCATATATTCAGACTGGGTCTGAGAGTTCAGAGGAGAGAATAATAATAGCGACTTCAGGAAATGCTTGAGAAATGAGGTAGACATTTGAGACAGACCTTTAAGAATAGATTTGCTTTTGATAACCAAGGCTGTGAACAAAGGACATTCTCAGCTCTCTTTGCAACTTCAAACAGTTCATTGTCACTATGCTCCAGATCCACTAATCTTTCTTTCCTTGACCATATGCAACTTCCCAGCCAAGGCAGCTGGTGTTCTCTAGACTGGGATTACGCTTCAGCGCCCTCTCTACCTGTTTAATTCTTATCCTTCAGTGTCTCCTGAATGGTTACTTTTTCAGAAGAGCCATGTTTTTGTAGCAGTCATCACTGCCATTAAATAATTATTTGTTTAAAAAATCGCCTGCCTGACTTAATCTTGCTCTACAAACAATGGACAGAATCTTGCTCGATGACTCCTGGATTCCAAAGTTCTTATTAGCTAAATATTTGTCACATGGGTAATAATACAAATGAGTAGAAATTAATGAAGGGTAGAATTTGCTTTAGTGTACATATTAGTACATTTGCCAGATTAACAGTAATTGAGATATTGTCTCTTGATGGTGGCATGTTGGCATTTACATTTTCTTTTTTGTCCATTTGTGGAAACTACTTTGTCTATTAAGTTAGTTTGTACAGTGCATTTCAGTTATCCTTTCCTCCTTCACTTAGGTTTGTGGCTAAGGGTCTGGCCTTATTCCTGTTACTTCCACTTCTTGTTGTGTAACTTCAGACAGTTACTTACATTCTGTCTCAGTTTTTCCACCTCTAACTAGAATTACTAAGAACACATCCCTCAAAGACTCTTATAAGGGCAACAGTAGTTACTGTTAGCAAAACTCCCAGATCTATGCTTTGCATGGAGTAAATTTTGAAATGTAAGCTTGGGTTACTATTACCCTTGCTTAAAAATACATATTAAGGGGGATTCTGGGGTAGCTCAGTGGTTGAGCGCTTGCTTTGCAACCATGAGGTCTTGGGATCAAATCCTGGCCCCAACCCATGCAAACCCATATGCTGAACTGCAGCGCAACTGGTAACCATGGGATGGTTTCACAGCAAAGGTTCTCATCCTCCGTGTGGAGGTCCCCAGTTCAGTTCTTCCCTAAGTGGGCCCATATCCACTTGTGTGAAATAAAACCATGTCACAACCAATGTATGACTGAAGACTGCTCTGGGTCCTCCCCCCTTCTCTCTCTCAAAAACAATAAATCTTTTTTAAAAAAGATATAAAAGATGAAACACTGCTGCACAGACTAAATAGTCCATATATTCTTCAAAAGTAGACTAATGTTCTCTTTATTGCTAGTTTTTTTAAGATTTGATTTTGTAATGTATATATTTTTTACTTTTTTTTATCATCGTTCCATCCTGTCCTTTCTAATGTATGGCTTTGAATCATTGGATTTTGCTCATTGTGTCATTTTCTTGCCTTAAAATTCTGAATTGTCTCTTCCCCATCATTTTCAAGATCAAGAACAAATGACACAAGTATTACTCTAAGATTGGGACACAGCTTATCTCACTTTGTTATATAGTTTAAATTTTATCAAATGTTCATTTCTCAAATAACACAATAAATGAAATTTGGCTTCCTCGTGTTAACATGCAAAATTTGCAAACAAAGCAAAGCTCCCTACCAATACAACTCTCAAATGTAGCCTTCTCTTCCAAGGTACTAATGTCCTCAGTTTGGTTTTTTCCATCATGTTGACATTCATATATAGAATTTAGCTCATACAAATCACCAACAGTGTAGCTGTCTTAAGAGCTTTGCATATAAAAGTTTAATACAGTAACACTGTGAGGTCAGTATTAGTATCCCTGAAGAGGGAACTAGGATTCAGAGAGGATTAAATTACTTCCCAAGGTTACCCAGATTTTAAATTACTAAACTGAGATTTAAATTAGACTGGTCTGTTTCAACTTCATCCTGCTAACCACTGAGTTCTATTCCCTCTCACCACCTTAGGCAGGTTTTGGTATCATATTACAGATAAATGATTCTGCAGTTTTTCATTCAGGGAAAACCTCTCAGCAAACATGATATTAGGCCAGAGGTCTCAGTGAAGGGAGGGAGAGTCATGCAGATACACCGTAGAACATTGTTCTAGGCTGAGGGAACACTGTGCACGAAGACCCTGGGAAGGATTCTGTTGGCCAGAGTGGGAGGTGAAGATTTGGAGAGGTGACCTGTGGTGGCTTTATGTATGGCACTGGAGGCCATGGTGAGGATGATGACAGATTTTACTAAGTGATAAATTGGAAAGTTTGGTGGGACCTAGGTTTTAAAAGAATCATTCTGGCTAAGGAGTTAGGAATGGTCTTGGAATGAAAGAATAAAATAAAGAAACTAAAAGATAATCTATCCTCTCTTTACCTTTTAGGAAACTACACTCTGAGAGTTGATTGTACTCCACTGATGTATAGCTTGGTATACAACCTAACAAAGGAGGTAAAAGTAATCCCATATAATTTTAGAACATCTGAGTTGTACAAATGATATTATCTTGAGGTACCATTATTACGTTAAGCATCTGTGTTTTGTTATAACTTGTATGTTTTTTTCATATAGCAGATATTCACTCCATATATTACATCTAATAAACTGTTTATGCACGTTGTGCCATTTCTCCCCACATCACCACCCTGACAGAGCCTCTGGGTAGCATGTGTCTGCTACCATCCTCACTTGAAAACGAGAACACTGAGTTTAAAAAGCAGTAGCCACCATAGACAGACAAAGTGTACAGTAATTGAACTAAGACTTGGTCCTATGGTGTAACTCCTTGAACTTGAAACTGGTTTATACTCCTTAATATAACGATACCAATTAACTCAGGCTGCAGGAAGGCTTAAATTTTCTAACACTGAGAAAGAGTATGAGCAAAAACACCCCAAGTCTGACTATTAGGGGTGAATTGACTTAGGACAGAAGCTCAGTCAGACCTTTGACCTGCCTTCGTGACTTCTTGCCTTGGGCTCCAGTTCACTAAGCGCCACTGTGCTGGGCTGACAGCTAAAGTCATCTTAATCTGAACAGCAGTACAAGACACTGAACTTGGCAGAGAGATGGTGCCTAAATTCTTATCGGATTGGCAGGCGATTCTTCACTTTAGTTCTGCCCCATAAATCCATTGTGCTTGAAGTTAATCATAATGAACAAGTTTTTGGCATAGCAGTTTTTTGTTTTTACTGCTAATTACCTGATATGTTTTTTGGGGAAAAAAGTGCCTATTTAATACAATTATCAATTGAAATGTAATTACTGAGAAAAACATAACATTTCCTTTCAGATGGGGATTTTAAATAAGACTTAAACATCACTAAGCTTTGGTTTCAAAAGCATGGAATTTAATCTTTTAACATCTATAGGAACAGAAAAAATTAATTTGAAAAATAATCTATTCATGTCATTACTTAAGAGCATCATTTGCCTGCAGTTTTCTCAATTTCCATGAAATCTATAAAAATTTAAATATCTAATATGGGATATTTCAGAGGATTCCCCTCATACATGTAATTTAAGGAAGATTGGCTGTTATCTTTGTTTACTAGCTGAATTTATGGCATCTTTGGACAATTGCAAAAACACTCCTCTCTCGGACAGATCTGGAATTGTATGATGCTCAACAATTTTTTATCTTGTTTTACTCTGTTTTATTTGTTTTAGGAGAGTAATTTGCTGCATTTTAACTTTTAGTGATAAATTGAGAATTTAGTAATATAATATTTCTACACTATTCCAAATTTGTTTTTCTTATAATAAATAGAATGGTACTGTCCCTTCTATGAAACGTGTATAAATTCATAAGATTGAGTGAAATTATTTTGTTGCTATATTTTATTCACTATTTTACAAGTTAAGAAAAAAAGTTAAGATGTTAGCATAACCTCTCTCCTAATGCTTGTGCAAATTTATGTGTGTTTCCGTAGACCTTGCACATACCTCTGTTATAGCACTAACATTGAATTTCACATCTTTACTTACAGCTCCCACTAGTGGAGTGTATAAAATGTGTCTCACTGAGCTTTGTATCTCTGACATTCATTCACAAAACGTCTTGAACAGCATAGGCACTCTATAAATGTGTAAATATTGAATTTGTTGAAAAATAAGACATAGGATTCTTATTAAATATAAAATAAAATAATTATGTAAAATTGTTTTATATTATATAATTATAATTTTATATATATTATGTAATTATATAATATAAAATAATTATAAACCACATATTGTTCAATAACCTTTGAATAACTTGTGGAACATTAATTAAAGCTTATTTGCTAAATGGTTTTCGCATAACATCTAATGCTCTCAGTCTAGAATTTAATAATAGGTCATATTATACTCCTTTAGTCTTCTCATCTATAAAACCAGAAAATGTAATTAAAACCCAGTATTTCATGCAATTACAGTTACTCAAATAAAATATCAATACATTTGTTTTATTATGTATTATTTAATGACTTTATCAATCTTTTTGGCAAGAAGCAATATTAAAAGGAATGTCTTCCCTTAACCACCTTGCTTCCTTTCATTTTCTTTTTTATAAGAGGAGAAGAAATATATGTTCTTTGAGAATAGCCTCCTTTTATTCAGAAAAATAGACCAAAAAATTTTACAAGGCCATTCTTTCTAATAAATGGCTTGGTATAATATGACATAGTCTTTCTTCATTTCCACACATTCCATGTATTTCTTAGAGTAGTTGCACCTCTGCGTAATAACATGAGCATTTTCCCATATTGTCAGAAGTTCATTATTGTCATTTTTAATGACTGCTAATGGATGAATTTCACTTCTTGTTTTGCTGAATATACTTTAGCCATTTATTCCCTGGTTAATGGACATTTAGATTTTAAAACATCTGATTTATAAGTATTCTCTTTCTTGTTTGTTTTTCCTTTTACCTTGTTTAGGTCCAAAGCCCAGATGAAGGCTTTGAAGGCAAATCTCTTTTTGAGAGCTGGAATGAAAAAAGTTCTTCACCGGAGTTCATTGGTATGCCCAGGTAAACAGAGAAACAAGCAAACAGGCAAAACTCTTTACTGAATTCAGTGTGGAATTGTGTTGAAATTAAAAGGGGTATTTTCTTTCAATTAGTAATAATAATTTAATTTTTCAAAATTCTCCAGGGTTCTGGGATAGCTCAACAGGTTGAACACTTGCCTTGCAACCCCGAGGTTTGGGGATTGAAGCCCAACCCCAGCCTGTGCAAACCCGTATGCTGAACTTTGGTGGTGAAGGTTCTTATCTCCCACGTGAAGGAGGGCCCAGTTCAGTTTCCACCCCGAGAGGTCTCATATCCACCTGTATAGGATGACACCATGTCAAAACTAAAGATGTAAACTATGGAGACTGCTCTGAACCCTTCCCCACTTCTCTGTCTCTCTCTCTCTCTCACCTTCTCTCAAAAAAAAAAAACCCTATAAAATAAATCTTAAAAAAAATTCTCCATCATCTAATAAAGGAAAAGCAATGCTGAGGCTCACAAATTAAATATTACTATACGCATTTGAAGTTAAATCTGTAGGCTATCGAGCAAATGCTTCTCTTTTGAATGGGTAATATATACACTTGATACATAAATCAAAGGTTATAATGGTGGATATTAATTCCCCCTCACATTTCTGTCTCCTCATCACTCTATAAATTTTCTTTTTTTCTGAACAACATACAATCAACAAATATTTTAGTTACTCTAAGAAAAGCATAGGCATTATTTCAGTTTTGGGTTTTGTAAACCAAAATTAATTTTAGACTATAATAGAGAATTAAAACCTTTTATTGCAGCTTAAGAAGGAGCTGCAGCCCAGAAAACACTGATTCAGATAGGCAAAGGGCAAGCTACCTTTTACAGTGAAAGATCCCACCCAGCTTCACAATTAGGTTTATTTTATATAAATAAGCTCTCCAAATTGTGCAGTTCTGATTGGACAGGGCAGGTCTCAGTCACTGGTAGAAGGGGTCACTGGAGTTTCCCTGCAGTGATTCAGTGTGTAAACAAATGGGGAAGGAAGCAAGAATTCAGTCTGAGGTTCTTCTTCCCTGTATACAGAGTCTGTAATAATCAAATGATCACTGGGCTCTTCAATAATTTTTATGACATTTGGGCCCTTGATTGACCATGGAGAATCCATCTCAGCTAATAAATTCCTTCTTGGAATTCACATCAAATGAATCTCTATTCTTGGGGTCCACCGTTGTTTCTTCACAAGCAAGAGAAGAGGAATAAATGTCTCATTAGTTTGAGATAATAGGTAGCAACAATATGAATCATTTAAAATAGAAGGATAGGATTTACATATGAATTACCTGAAAAATCTCTGCTTCTTTTAACTGTGTTGGGTACAACAATGTAAGTGATGACATAAATTGATGAAAGAATGTATTTTCTGATTTTATGAATCTTTTAAAAAGTGACTCATACAATTGTGATATTGTGATTTATAAGTATATAATATATGTCCCCATTTCTGGCACTGGGCTTCTAAAACCCTTGGAATTTACTAATGATGGGAGTGAAGAAGGTGTTTCTTGTTATGTTAATGAGTTGCTTTTTAGAAAGCACCTAAAAATGCACCAACCCTGTGATTAGAGGACTGGCATGTTCAGTCTCACCTAACCCCACCCCAGGAGAGCATCTGGAGACTGAATTAATCACCAACAGCCAATAATTTAGTCAATTGTGCCTATGTAGCAAAGCCTCCACAAAAAAACAAAAACAAAACAAAAAACAGAAAAATGGGGTTCAGAGAGCTTCTGGTTGGTGAACATGTGGGAAAGAAACGAAAATGGAGAGGGCGGGGAAGTTCTGTGTTGTGTTCCCGTACCTTGCTTTATACTCCTACATCTCTTCCCTATGGCTGTTCCTGACTTATATTCTTCTCTAATAAACCAGTGATCTAGTAAAGAAAATGTTCCTCTGACTTCTGTGAGCCACTCTACAAATTAATTTAACCCAAGGATGGGGTCATGGGAACCTCCAGTTTGTAGCGGGTTGGTGAGATGCACCAGGAGGAAGGAGGGCAGTCTTGTGGGACTGAGCCCTTAACCTGTGGAATTGAGTGCTATCTCTATGGGGACAGTGTCAGAACTGAGTTGAACAGGACACCCAGCTGGTTTCCCTGATAATTGCTTACTAATGGTGTTGGGAAACTCCCCACTCTGCAAGTTGGAATTGGGTCCAGGAACCCAAAGGAACAATGGTCACCATACACAGAATTATCTTATAGTGGGTATTTTGTAATCAGAACTGATATCTGTCCGTTTTTTTGTTTTGTTTTGTTTTGTTTTGTTTTGTTTTCCTGTTGCTTGTCTAAGGCGATACATCTAAAAATTATATTCATAATAGTAAGAATGGAGCTTAATTTAATTAATCTTTTAATTTGTACTTGGTGCAGAAATTACTGAAATAATCCTGCATTTTATTTCTTAAAAGGATTAGCAAGTTGGGATCTGGTAATGATTTTGAGGTATTCTTCCAAAGACTCGGAATTGCTTCAGGCAGAGCTCGGTATACTAAAAACTGGGTAAGTCAATTGATAAGCACTTCAAGACTAAGAATATATTTTAGCTAAATAAACAACAGAATAAAAAGAAAAGTGTCTTAAGCACTAGAGAAATAGAAGAATTTGAAGCAGAAGGAAAAAGATGTCCTAGTGGTTGAAATGGTGATGTTGCTACTAGGGGATTGTCTCTACATCTCATGTCCTGAGCCTTGAAACTTGAACTTCCAGGTATTCCCTTAAACATATTTTCTATTTCATTTGGTGATACTTCTTTTACCCAGCTATTTAAACTAGAAATGTAGGAATTGTCTTTGACTCCTTTTTACCCATTGTCATTTAAAATTAGTCAATATCAAGACCTTCAAATATTTGAATTTTTATCTCATTTATATCTCTAATTGTAAAACATGAAAGTTTATAATAACAAATGGCTCCAATAAGAAATGAACATATATACAAGTCATGATTCTTTTACTAGTACTGTTGCTAGTGATGATAATGACATTTTTATATTTTTTTACTTTTATCAAAGTAACAGGTACATAGTTCATAACATATCATATAGGACTAGAAGAGTTATAATTAAAAACATGGTCCCTTATCTCACTTTCCTATTTATCCCTCTTTGATTCTGTTCAGCAGATTAAAATTCTTTCAACATTTTTGTTGGTTTCTTCTCATAGCTATCTGCGTGTTTATAAATAACTTGCTTATGCTACTATTTCTTTACTAATCAATTTTATGTATTGCCCATTTATTTCTTACCAGGGAAGATAAACATTTTGTTTTATTACATTGTTTCTTCTCTCAACCTCCAAATACTTAGCCTCATCACATTTTCTCAGAATATAGTTGAACTACACATGTTGATCAGAACACCTTTTTTTCCCCTCCATGTATCCATAATTAATTCACCACAAACTCTTAGTCTATTTAAACACATCAGGTGGATTTCATTTTCCCCCATGGTGTTCTTCTGAGGTTTCTCTGGATTCCCTGGTTTTCCTCTCTGCCTGCAACACACCTCTTACCTGTGAAATTTCTTCTGAGAAATCTGAGAATACCTTCCTTTTTCTCCTGTTTTGGACTTTCTGCTGGATTTTGTGTCTTTTTTTTTCCGTTTACTTTCTCCTCTCTTTTGGAGCACATCTTTCAGCAGCTTAGGGTGTATGAAACCTAGAGACCTTGCATACTTGAAAATGTCATTTGTACCACACACAGTTCTTTGATAGTTTGACTTGTCACAAAACTTTTGGTCCAAAATCCTGTACCCTCAAAATGTTGAACTCGTAGTTTCGTTGTTTACCAGCCTTCAGGGTTGGTCTTGAGAAATTTGGTGCATTTGGACCCAGTTTCTTTGTCTCTGATGTTCTTTAAAAAAGAGTTTCTTACCTTCTCTTTATGACTCAGTTGTCCTGGGTCTACACATGTGCCTTCGTTATGGCATTATTTTAATACACTGGGCTGGACAGAAACTGGGTCCTTTAGTCTGGAAGTATGTCTTGTAGTTGGAGAAAATGTTTTTTTATTAATTATTTTTTCCCTCTTTCCTCTTTTTTTTGAAATACTCTTTGGCATTTGGGATTTATTTTTGGATTTTTTATTATTATTATTATTATTATTATTATTATTTGTATTTTCTCTTTTGTTCCTCTCTATGTCTTTTTCTACTCTCTGGAATATCTTTTTCTCAACTCTGTCATTCATTTTCTAATTGAAATATTTTTGTTAAGTAGCCCTTCATTCCCTGTGATACCCTCGTACTCTGACTTGATTTTAATTTTTGGTTTGTGTGCTTGATTGGTATCTTTGAAGTTAACAGGTTCCCTTACATACCTGGTCATCCTCACCAATATGTGTTAGTTAGGAGTGAGACCCTTAAATGCTGATTGAAACCCACCACGCAAGAATGGCATTTGGCAAATAGGAAGCAGGAGAGTGATCCAGAAGCCCTGTTCTAGTTGCTTCATTAGGAAGCAACAAACATTAAGAATCCATAGGTCATTTCTCTTGGGCTAGTTATTCTCCCCAGCCAGGAAATCGTTTAATCTATCATTGAGATAGAGAGTTAGGCAAGGTTAAATGGTGATGATGGTAGATGCTCATTTCATCTACATTTTACTTATCAAAACTACAGCAAAGAAAGGCAAAATTAGTAATTTACAGTTTGAGAAGTCCTTCCCTCTTGCTTTTTGTGCATGTTCTTGGTTTCTTACACCTGTCTGTGTATTTCTTCTCTCTTCTTAGTGAGATTTTGGATCCACTATTGAACCTTTCACTGCTCAGACCCTTCACTCTTGAGCAGAGAATTATTCATTCAAGGAATTTCAGTTATTAAACAATTTGCAGCATTACCCTATATAATAGTGCATAACTACTTACTTGCCTCGAACAATTCTGTCTTAACTATTTATTCAAGTGCAACATTATCTTTTCTTTGTTTCAGAAACATTTCCACATCTCTTGTAGTCACAAAAATGGTTAGGTCTTTCCAAAATAATTTTTATAATTTCATTTACATTAATACACATATTTTTTTAATGAGTAAAAACCTGGAGCCGGTTAATATTATATGAACCCTTTAGTAAGGGGCATTTAAGTACCTTGCTTTATTCATTACTGACCAAAGTAGTCTCAAATAGTAAATATGGTGCTATGTATTTTATTGTAAGCTATCTTGCAAGAGATATATTTTGTTCTTTTTTGATAGGCAGTAAACAAATTCAGCAGCTATCCACTGTATCATAGTGTCTATGAAACATATGAATTGGTGGAAAAATTTTATGATCCAACTTTTAAGTATCACCACACCGTGGCCCAGGTTCGAGGAGGGATGCTATTTGAACTGGCCAATTCCGTAGTGCTCCCTTTGGACTGTCGAGACTATGCTGTAGTTTTAAGGAAGTATGCTGACAAAATCTACAATATTTCAATGCAACATCCACAAGAAATGAAAACCTACCATGTGTCATTTGGTATGCTACACTTCTTTATTCAAAATTCATTATCTCTATGTTTTTACTAATCTCTAAAATATAATGACTGACTTTAGGTTCTTTATTATGTATTGCTGTTCCATATGATTACATATTTTGTTTATGTTTATGAATATGTTTTCCATTTTATTGATGCTTATCTTATACAACATATAAACCTTGTAAAATACAAAGGAGAATGTTTTTCCATAGGGTTCCTTTTGCTTAAGTTATATAGAACAATGCCATTCAGTCCTGATTTCTCTTTCAGATTCACTGTTTTCTGCAGTGAAGAATTTTACAGAAATTGCTTCTAAGTTCACTGAGAGACTCCAAGACTTGGACAAAAACAAGTAAGTATGATATAAATTATGCAAATAATAGATATAATTACAAAGAACTACTAATTTGGCAAGTTTTTTGCTGCTTTTGTCTCCACTGTAATGAATCCTATATAGAGCTGCCATCTCTCTCAAAGACCTGTTTCTGACATAGTGAGTGGCAGTTGTACTGCTGAGAAATTCTGGTGTCTCCTTTACTGCCAACTCATTAGTGCAAAGTCCCCACCTTAGCATTGAAGGTCTTCCACTGGGTGACCACAGCTTTCTCCAGTTCTCATTTTCTCAGTATCTGCCCACTATACTTCTACCAAACTCTCCTATTCTCAGAACATACCTTTCTTCCTCTTCTTAAGGTCATTACCTCCACAAAGAGGTCCTCTTTTCTACTTCCACCTGGCAAAATTCTTTTTATCCACAATAATAAATCCTGTAAAGCCATTTTTTTCAAATGTTAAGCATTTATGATTAATTCTTTGTAAAACCACAAAAATAAAACATAATTTAAACAAAATTGTAAGAAGGAAGAAAACAAATGTGAGGAAATTCATTAAGGAAATGTTTTTAAGAGCAGAGTTTTGAAGGTTAGCCTCTATTTTCTATATATTTTTTAATTTATTTTATTATTTTTAACAGAGACAGAGAGAGACAGAATCAGAGAGAGACAAAGAGAAAGGGAGGGCCCAGAGCAGTCTCCATAGTTGTACATCATTAGTTTTCGACATGGTTTTGTTCCACACAGGTGGGCGGGTGCTGCACAGGAACTGGGCTGGGAGTCTCCTGCATGGGAAGCAAGCCCCTGCGATTAAGGGGCTGAACTGGGGGTGAGAACCAAACTGGGGGTTTCCCACATGGGAAGCACACTCCAGTTCAGCATATGGATCTCCACAGGCAGGGGCTGGGATTTGATCCTTGGTCCCCAGGGCTGCAAAGTGAGTGCTTAACCCACTGAGTCATCCTGGCTTCCCCTCCATTGTATATTAAATATATTATGATGAAACAAATATCAAATCCTTGGGGATTGATGCAAGAATACATAGAAAGATCAGAGGAGACTGTCCAAAAATAGACTAGTGATATATATGGATGTATTTGTAATGAAGGATATATGGAAACTCCATGGGGAAAGAAAGATATATTAAACAATATTGGGGGGAAGCTGGAATAGCTCAGTGGGTTGAACACTCTTGCAGCCCTGGGGTCTGGGGATCAAGACCAAGCCCTGACCTGTGCAGACCCATATGCTGGGTTGGGGTGTGCCCCTAGTTACAGTTCTTACCGGAGGCCCCAACCTGGTCCCTGCCCATGCCCACCTGTGGAGTGAAACTACATAGAGAGCTGATGATGTGCAACTGTGGAGACTGCTCTGGGCCCTCCCCCTTCTCTCTGTTAAATAAATAAATACATATAAATTTTATAAAAATTACCAAAAAAAATAGTGTATGGGCTTTATTCACAATTGATAAAACAGATTTAGAATCATACTTTGTGTTGTATAAAAAGATAAGCAGTGGGTGTTGAATTCTTCACTAAAAATTGAAATTTCTTGAAAGTGAAATGCCAAGTTTAGAAGCAACAGGGAAATGACAGTGCAATCATGTTTGAGAAAATTGCAGTGGTTAATAATATAAAATTAATCATCAAAACTAATAGACCGGGAAAGCTTTTCCGAGGTCACCAAGAGTTGGCCTAGCTCCTCACTAGTGCTGAGAGCTCTCAGTACCCTCTCTAAAACTACCCCTCCCCCCAAAATACATGGAAACCTTTTTTTCCCAGCACGTTTGGAAAGAGGGTAATACAGACATTATAAAAATATTTTGAAATTTGATAAGAAAATCTGAAAGAACAAAGTTGGACATATTGGCATTAGACCAGATACATATAAAAGAGGATATACTGTGTGTACAGAAATGGATATAGAAATTCAAGTTAATTAATAATTCAAAAATACAAATGAAAATAATGTTACACTATTTTCATATCAAAGTAGTAACAACTTAAAGCTTGATTGTACCCATTGCTATAGACTGTGTGCTGAGTAGCAGATGTTCTCATGATTTTCTTTTTTTCTTTTCAGAGATTTTTTTTTTTATTGTTAAATTTTTTTTTTTTTAAGTTTTTATTTATTTATTTATTATTTTATTTTTTTGAACTGAACTGGGGGCCTCACCGCATTCAGGAAGCACCCCCCAGTTCAGCATGTGGGTCTCCCTGGGCTGGAGCTGGGATTCGATCCTAGGTCCTCAGGGCTTCAAAGCGAACGCCTAACCCACTGAGCCATCCTGGCTTTCCCAATTGTTAAATTTTTGAGATGACATTTGTTAGTAAAAATTACATAGCTTCCAGGTATACAATTCTACATTACATCGTCTATGTATTGTATTATGTGCTTACCACCCAGAGTCAGTTCTCCATCCATCAGCATATATTTGATGCCTCCTCCCTCCTCCCACCCTCCTCCCCGCTCATGCCTTTCTGATAGCATTGTGAATTGTTTTAACATTTTGAAGAATATCAATACATATTGCTAAAGTTTTAAGAGACATTATGTAGTTCTTACACTTTGCTATAGGATTTCTGTTTCTTAAATCTCAAGTTTGAAAGAAAAATGCTTCTTAGAGAAAAATATGAATGATAATAATTAATAATAAAAATAATCTTAATACCTAAGAGGAGAGGAATTACTAAAAACTTAAATGTTCACCAATTTAAACACTTTGTAAGCATTGAAAATAATTATATGACCTCACTCATACGTGGAATATAAAACTGAAACCAACAAAGAAACAAAACCTCATGGACATAATCTACAGTTTAGCAGTTACCTAAGGGTAAGTGGGGAAGCAGATGGGAAAGGAGAGAGAGGGGTGAGAGTGGAGGAAAGGGTTTGGGAGTGGGGGTGGGGGGGGGGGAGCTGAATATATGGGGATGAAAGAAAGCTGATTCTGGGTGATAAACACATATTGTAACACATAGATGATGTATTGTAGAATTGTACACCTGGAACTTATGTAATTTTTACTAACCAATGTTACCCCAATAAATTTAACAATAAAAAAATGATGATTATAAAGGAAATATATAACATATTTATAATAAAATATGAAGTAAACAAAAGGTATATAAAATTGTAAATATACTTGATTACATTCTTATTGAACAAATATAGAGAAAAAATAACCAATTTGTATAATAATTATGTTACCTGGGCTGAATATGGAGATTACTTTCTTATACTTTATAATCCTTTTCAAATTTTTATGTGTGCAAAAAAGAAAAAAAAAAATCAGCAATGAGAAATAAATTTTAAGAAAATCCCAAACACCATATATTATATGAAGATTATTTTCTATTTTTATGAAGAGTAAAAACATTGTATAAACATTCAAAACAGTAAATAGCTATTATTATTAAAGCTAAATTATAACAAACTGAAGATGTAAATGATTAAAGTGTTTATTACTCCGTTATAATTATTTTTTGTTAATTTAAAATTATGATATAATTAATATATTGAATTTAAGAACCCATTGAACTATTTGAGGCTTATTGATAAATTTTCAATATCAGTTCATTCTTATTAGAATACCCCCATACACACCACACATGCACTTTGGAATGTGAACTCTGTGGATGTAGGAAGTTTCTGATCTATAGTAGGGATTCATAGGTTGTTGAAAGGATGAAGTAAACATCATCTCTTGTGTTCATGATAGATTTATCTTTAATAATAATAAAAAACCTTAGCTGCCATTTGATAAGTATGTATAATATTCCAGGCACCATACCAAACATTTATAAACTATCCTAATTCAATATTGAAACTTCCTCTGAGTACTGTTATTTTTCTGTGTATAAGATGATACTTTTGTCTAAAATGTTAGGACAAATATTGAGGGTCATCTTATACATGGGAATAACCTGTGCATTGATTTTTGAATATTGGATTAGAAAAGTAGGGGTTGTCTTACATGTGGGCCATCTTATACACAGGAAAATCTGGTAGATCAATAGGATACTTAAGATGAAAAAAAGTCTTGCCTATATTTAAGTACCTAGGTTTATCTATCATTATATCCATATAAATAAAAATTACTGTTTTTTTTCTATTGGCACATATAACTGTTTCTGTGGTTTATAAGTCTCAGCAGAATAGTATTTATAGGATTTTAAAAACGTAACTACAACTGCTTTTGTTCTTAATTTGCATAATACAGAAATTTAAAACATGTAGCAAGCATTGTTTACTTTTGTTCCAAATTTTGGTTTTGCTGGGTAGTGCACACATTTTCATGATGTTAAACTGTATTTCCCATTCTAGCCCAATATTGTTGAGAATTATGAATGATCAACTCATGTTTCTGGAACGAGCATTTATTGATCCTTTAGGGTTACCAGACAGGCCTTTCTACAGGTAAGGAAAAACAACTCCTTATTATAGTATTAATTCTATTTTTTTGTACTATATAAAAAAAAATTGATTTCTTGAAAGCAAGTAGAAAATATCAAAATATGTGATATTTTCTTTCTTTATAAAATGTAACATGATTGTCACATGTCCTTTTTTTAGTATCTTTTTTCTGATTATAAAAGAATATATTTTAATTGTAGGAAATTAAAACCCCAAAAGTGACAAGTAGAAAATAAAAATCTCCCCAAGCTCATCAGTTATTTATAAAATCATGTTTAAATCTTAATGTATATAATTTAACCCTGTTCTCATTTTAAATATATTTGTGTTTATGTATATACAGAAGACATAATAATATATAGATACACATAATATATGACATTAATATAATCATTTGCTTCATCTCCTAATGTTGACATTCAGTGTTGTTTTTTTTCATTGTCATTATTTCTGGTAAACACCAGCTGTCCCTGGGTTGGTCTTACTAAGTACTGCAGAATGAATTACATCATTGACTGGTTAGAAATAGCCCCATCTTTCTATTTAGGGATTATCAAAGGATCAGAATTAGGGTGAGGGCATCATCCAAACAGGTGACCAGTTTGCTAAAGGTGGCATGATTGTGCCTCTTTCCTTCTTTATGCCTTTAAGTTAGAGCTTATTCTTCCCCACCAGAAACTTCCATAGATCTTTCAATAAAACATCACCTCCTGCACAGGTCAGAGTGAACATTACAGAATTGTTTCAAATGATTCTTCGTGCTTTAAGCTGGGCATTCCAATGTGTTAACATCACTTCTTTTTTAAAGTAAAGAAAAGCAGAACAGTAGGTTGGCTGGTCACAAATAAGACTTAAATAATCACAGTTGTGGTACATTTATGGGTACAGTGGTAGAGTGAAAAGTCAGCACTTATTCACAGTGTGCCTTAAGACTGATCACTCAATCACCCAGCGTTCTTCTTTTGAAATACTAATATCAACTTAATCGAGTTTATTTTTAAGAATTAGAAAAGTCCTAGCTAGATTTTTGAATACCAAGCATCAACCATAATAGATAACAGGTTGTTATCATGGCTCTTATTTTAGGGCTTTGGACGTTTTGTCACATTTTAAAGTCAAAGTATAATTAATTTACACATAATTCATAGGTTAGTTTTTATAGATGATTAAACTTGAAAGTTTAGTTCACAAGGGGCTTATTCAAATCATAAAATTAGAATTATGCAATTCAGGAAGTATAGTGTACTCCTCTTTTTGTCTTGTGTATATCACTGGGTGACTAATAAACAGAAAACTTTTCCTCAACAGGCATGTCATCTATGCCCCGAGCAGCCACAACAAGTATGCCGGGGAGTCATTCCCAGGAATTTATGATGCTCTGTTTGATATTGAAAGTAAAGAGGATCTATCCACGGCCTGGGCAGAAGTGAAGAGACAGATTTCCATTGCAGCCTTCACAGTGCAGGCTGCAGCAGGGACTCTGAGAGAAGTAGCCTAAGGCATTTCTGTAGAGAGCCTATAATGAATTGGTATGGTCTGTCACTCAGAAAGAATCATCATGGGTGTATGGAAAAACTAAAAATTAAAGTTGTATGTATCTTAGTATTCCTTTTTCTTCTTGCTAAGTATCAAACAAGAGAGATGGGTGATTTCTATTCTATCAATTCAGAAGGTTCTTCTGAACTTGACCTACATATTAAAAGTTAAGGACAGTCTAATATATTAAAACTCTTATGTGGCCTTATCAAGGAATCAGTGTTTCCAAACATACTCCTGTCACCTCACACAAAGCGAGCATCAGTTTGTGAGAGAGCACATGGGAAAATTCACAGGGCTGCTTCAAGCTGGAGGCCTCAAGCCCTGCCTGGCCCCCAAGACTGAGAGGATACTGACTTTAGACACTAGTTCGACTTTGCTAGTAAATATAGTCACTGTATATCAGGGATAATTCCTTGTATTTTACTTAGCAAATATTTCATTTATATCAAATGGTATATATATATAATGTATGTGCAGTGAAAAATAAAGGAATGAACATTAGTAATAACCCCCCCACACACACACACACACATACAAATATATACATATAACACCAATAACCAGATAGAGAAAAGAAATGTTACCAATATCTTTGAAACCTCTGGCTCTTGTCAACCAGTGTGCCTTTCTTTTCTGCCAAACATACTCACTTTCTTGAATTTTATGTTAGTGTTTTCTGTTATTTATAATTATACTACACATGGCTAGATCCCAACATGTTTTTGACTTTGCATATTTCTTGAATATTTTTATAAATAAAATTATCTGTGTATATTTTTCTAGAACTTCATTTTTTCACTCACCTTTGAAGATTAATCCACTCATCACTAGCTTTAATTCACTCGTTTTTACTGATACAAAGCGTTCACTTGCATGAGTATAACATTCATGAGTCAGAGTTCAGTCCAGACAGAGAAACCACACAGAAACATAAACAGGGAAAGTTAATACAATGATTGGTTATGACAGCATTGTAGCAATAAGGTACTGTCTAATAAGAGGTAAAGAGAACTTAAAAGAATAAAATAGCAGGTATAAGGGGAGGTCACTGTCCTTAAGGCTCAGATGGAGCAGCTTACAAAGATTTCCTTCTACCCCTTGGACCTTACTGAATGGAGAGGTTGCTGCAAAACTACACTTAAGCACTTCCCGGAAATTTGTGTTTCAGACCACTGTAGGAAGCTGTTGATAGGGAAGTGTCTTGCCAGAGGCACTCAATGACAAAACCAGCCAAAGGCTGCCTTGGAAGAAGATCCTGGCTACTGGTTATGCTGACTACCTTGAACTAAAGAACCAGGTGCTGTAGCAGCAGCCAGCATTGCAGGATGGGGGCACTGAGGAAGCCGTGGATGCTGCAGGGATCGTGGATGGAGAAGTCATTTGCATGCCAGAGGGCCAAGTAAGCACGTGGGAACCAGGAAGGAAACCCCTTCTTACAATGTCTCTCCAATGCCTTTTACTCACCAAGTTTAACATCAGGCCTCTTGGCAAGGAAAACACATATTTAAAGTGTACAGATCCATTCAAGAGGAGCAGGCGATGAAGAGTAAATTTGGAAGTAATCAGTGGGATAACTGACACATAATGCATTTGTTCGTTTTTCTGCTGGTGGATGTTTGAATGTCTAATGTGTTTTTTTCCTCTAAATATGTCTCTCAATACAAATATTCAAGATATTCTCTCTGACAGTTTCCACCTATAAATGGATTGTCTTAAACAAATATTTATTTATAATAATGAAGTATCAAATAAGAATCTAAGAAAAATAAGTACCGGTAACTATATTAAAGTTATTTTTTCTATCTCAGGGACAGTATTGCATAACTCTTAGAAAAATCTATAAAACTGCTTTGAAAAACTGGAAAGGTTATAAAGACCAATAGAGATGGAATTTCATCTCTGGTTATTAGGGCCTATCACTATGATTTCTTATTTCAGTTTATATACTGTTGATTAAATTTACTTGAGTAAATCAAATTCTTCTGAGTTTTCAATCTATGGTTTTGGAGTATTTGTTAAGAAATCAAATTTAAATGCCAAACAGTAAAACTTTTAAATAATTTGAATTCAATTTATATTCAATCCAAAATATTCAAATACCAAAATAAGTTTTATGTGGAATAAACAAATGTGAAAGATACAACCATAAAATCAAAAGAAAATGAAGGGGTGGTTTCATAAGTCTAGATGAATTAGGACCTACTAAACCTAAAAATTGGAAAAATCTAACAAAGTAAATGATCTGTAAACAGAAGAAAATTGCATACTAGAAAAAAAATTGCAATGAATATAATGAAATGTAACTAAATTAAGGGCTCTTTTAAATCGGCAAGTTCAACATTTATCTCCACCTGTTTCCCTTAGGTAGATGTGTGTTTTCATGTTAGGAGAAAAAAAAGAATAAATACATAAAACAAAGCCACAAGAAGTATAGTATGAAAATGCAAACTGTTAAGCCCTCTGCCCTTCTTGAAATTTAGCCACAGCCTTAAGATAGAAATAAATTTATTACCCAGGAGAAGCAAAAAACATCAACAACAACAACAACAAAACACAACAAAAAGGTGGGGAGGGGCAATATGATGACAAGTTGATATGCAGAGTCAAGAGGATTACTGAACAAGAAATCAATTAGGAGGATATGAGGAGCAGGTCACAGAAAATGTTCATTTCTCTAATGGACTAACCCAGAGTTTAAAGGGCCCCTATGCCAAGTAGACACATCTCATTCTGACTCATTTCATTAAACGTATTTTCTTTCTTGTTTTTCATAGTTATAGGAGGTCTAGACTATGCTTCAGACAGAGTTCATTAACCTACTCCAAACTTTTGATCTATATTTTCATTATGACCTGTGATTTAGAAATTTTTCTTAACTAATTTGTGCTTCAGAATAGTGATCCAATGATCCAAGAACATTTTTACAATTTCTTACCTATGCTGCTGTTGAATTGTAAATTTATCTTCAAAGTCATTCAATCTCTGTTTTATAAAATATTTTTAACTTTTAAAGTTTCATAACAGAAAAATCTGTTCTTGTAATAAAATATATGCATACCAAGTGCTTATAAACCACTTCAAAATAAGAAAAAATTTTCTGACATAACTCAGTTTTTTAATTTATATCAGAAAATATATTTTTTAATATTTATTTTTTTATTTTATTTTTTGACAGAAGGAGAGAGACAAAGAGAGACAGAGAGAGACAGAGAGAATGGGGAGGGCCAAGAGCAGTCTCCACAGCTGCATGTCATCAGTTTTCGACATAATTTCATTCCACACAGGTGGGTACAGGGCTGCACAGGGCAGGAACTGGGTCACCACCCTCCCGCATGGGCCCTGCCAAGAACCGAACTGGGGACACACTCCAGTTTAGCACATGGGTCCTCACGGGCCAGGTCTAGGACTTGATCCTTGGACCCCAGGGCTGTAAAATGAGCGCTCTACCCACTGAGCCATCCTGGTATCCCAGAAAATATTTATTTTTAATTGCCTTATAAGAAAAATGTTCACTAAAAAATATATATATATATATATATATATATATATATATATATATATATATATTCTTATAGCTACAAGGTAAAAGCATTTGATATAACAATGCTCATTTATTATATTTAAATACTTATTAATAAACAAGGCAAATCTTTCATTATCTTATAAAAATTCCCAGAAAAAAATACAGGAAATATTATTATCAATGAAAAATTTGAAAACTTTCCACAAAGAATAGGAATGAAATGGGGATATCTGCTAATACCACATATATGCAACACTACTATGGATGTTTTATTCAATACAACTGGACAAGCAAAAGAAATATATAAGACTTGAGAAGAAATAAAGCTATCATAACTTGCATTATTAGGATAATATGATTGATTGTATGGTTAGAAAATTTCCCAAAATCTATAATTAGTGAAGTTAGGAAGAAATGTGACCAAGTGCATTTCTATAAACAACAATAAAAAGTACTGTGAATGGAGACATCAAATATGTGTGGCTTAGAAGACATAATATGCTAAATATGTCAGTTCTCCCCTAATAGATTAAATACCATTTAAGTAAGTAGTCAACAAGTAGTGTGTGTGTGGGGGGGGGGGGGGTGGTGGTTGGTAATTGAGAAGTTAATTTTAAATGTATGTGTGTGGCTGAGGATCTTAGAAGATATCTTATGCTCTCTAGCATAAGGGACAGACAGACCGCATATTAAAAAGGAATTACTCTCTCTCTCTCTCTCTCTCTGTCAAAAATAAAAATAAATTAAAAAAAAAAAAAGGAAAGGGGGAAGCCGGGATGGCTCAGTGGGTTAGGCGCTCACTTTGCATCTCCCGGACCGAGGATCGAATCCCAGCCCCGGCCCGAGCGGAACCATATGCTGAACTGGGGAGTTACCCCAGTTCGGGTCTCTCTCTCTCTCTCTCTGTCAAAAACAATAAATAAATAATAAAAATATATTTTAAAAAGGAATTAATAGTATCAGCTTTATCACCTCAATTCTTTCAATATAAAACTGGCACAAATAAAACTGCTTCCATATTGTGGGAAACAGCATTTGTGCAAAAGAGATAAATTGTAGTAGGAGCACAGTATAAAGGTCTGTCTTTAAAAAGGCCCATGTCAACATTTCACTCCCTCAGGAAGTGAGTTTCAGCTTGTATAAGATCTGGTAACCCAGGTAGCTACAAGGGACTTAGCTTCTCAGTGAGTCACTCATTGCCTACTGCATGGAACTGTTCATAGGTTCAAAGGGTGCTGAGCTCCTTTTCAATCTAGGAGAAAATTTAAAACTTTTAAGAGAACTACCAATTTGTCTCTGAGATTTCTAAGTCACAAGGGATCTTGCCCTTCCACTTATGCCGAATTGGCTTTTGGGACAGAGTACCTCTGAAAGACGAACAGTGTAAGCTGAATTATTTTAAGTTGGATCTCTAGTGTGCTAGTAAGCAATGTTTGCATGCAAACATATTAGAAAATACACTGGGATACACCATGTCCTGAAGCTACATAGAATAACCTCTAATCGTGTTTTAAAGTACTTGCCAACGTTCGTCTGAATTGCAGCTCCGACACCCAGCTCTTCCCATTCAGCACACCGAGAATGTCAGGTTCTCAGTCTGTTCTAAATCGTCTGTCGAAAGTGGCTCATACTAGCTGAAAAGCAGATGACTGGGGAGCCTAATTGGGGTTGTTTTTCCTAAGGACGTTTTCATGTCTCTTTCTGGTTGACCAAGGAGCCCGAAAAGCGGTTTTATAACTTGTTGACCTCCTGCTAAAAAGACTCATCAACTCCTCCCACCCACTACACTGATGTCAATCTGGAATTCATCAGTGGTTGCCAGGAGCAAAGTAGGAGGATACTACTCAGGATGCTGAGGTACTAGAATGTGGGGAGGAGCCTGGTATGGATCACAGTAAAAACCATGCTGAAGTTTAGATGGCTGTGTTGCCACTTCTGCCCTGGCTTCTCATGTCCACCCCCCACTCCACCCCTACCCGCCCTGTCTTTACCCTGTCATGTAAGATGAACTGGGCGTTTTAAACCACTGGTGCAAACTGATCTTCCAAGGGGATCTCCAGGCACAACCGATTGTTAGCGTTCTTTTGAAAATATTATTTGCTACACTTGTTTTTTATTTCCAAAGTGAAATCTGATATAGTGTCTGATATTTGTTTAAGATTAATTTATTTTCTTTTTTGAAAGAGAAGATGAGAGAGAGAGAAAGAGAAAGAGCCCAGAGCAGTCTCCGTAGTTGTACATCATTAGCTGTGATAATGGTTTCATTCCCTACAGATGGATTTGGGGCCATGCAGGGGAGGAACCGAACTGAGGGCCTTGCACATGGGGAACAAGAGCTTCACCATCATGCCATCCCGGAGTTACCTGTTGTGCTGCAGTTCAGCATATGGGGTTACATGGACTAGGCCGGGAATCAAACTCTGGACCTCATGCCTGTGAGACAAGGGCTCAACTGCTGAGCTGTCCCAGCATCCCTGATATTTGTGATACAGTACTAGTATTTCCTTAGCCTAATAAGTGACATCTTTTGTCAACATTTCACTTTAAGATTTAGGTTCATATTGGGTTTTTATCATGCTAAGCTCATTAACCTTTATGAACTCACGTCTGGCAAATGTTGTAGGACTAGCACAATGCAGAAGAGTAGATATTTCCTGTTTTATGGCATGCTCAGTGCAGGCCATAGCAGGGACTCAGGCCTATTTAGTCAGTGTTTTAATGGTGCCTTTTCCCACGGTAAGATATCAGTGAAGCAGTCTCAGGTTTGTTTTCTTCAGTTGTACACAGCAGATTCCTCTTCCTATTTGAGATGTTATGAGCTTTTTATTTCTCTATGTATGTATGCAGTCATCTTTCCTTCTAATCTGTAATCTCCAGATTCTAGGGTTTTGCTTTGTTTTTGTCTTACCTTTAGAGACTGGGTTTGGGGAGGAGAAACAAGAAGTCACTATGGTACTTAGTAAAACATAGTAGGGATAACAAGTCTTAATGATGAGATCAAAGAGTCTGGTTTCTGGGACTTTAAAATATTGTGTGAAGTAATCACAATTTCAGGAAATAATAGTGCAAGTAAATGTCAGACAAGACCCAGGAAGACAGAGCACTATTTAACTGAATTCACTACAGGAGATGGTGGGCAGGTAGCAGCCTGCGCACATAAACATTTCACTTTTACTGAAAACAGAACACTAGAGTCTTCTTCTGCTTCATGCTTACTCATATGTAGATGGCACGCTACATGTTGAGAAATGTTAGAAACAATTTTTCCAAAATTAATTTCTTTTTAAAGTCCTCATATACATAAACTATATGTGCCTTATTGGTACACATTCTGTTTTCTTTCTTTTCCTTAGTTGTCTTAGGGTACATTTTTAAAGCATCATTGCTGATCAAATGATACTTCTGAGGCTTATGTTAATTTACAATCCTGAACATTGAGGAAGAGGACAACTACTTTACCTCTTTCTAGGATATGCTGGCTTTTATGGCTTTTATCATTGCTGTTCCAATTTTGGATAATTTTTAAACAGTGATAAGTTAGTGGAACAACTTATATGGAAGCAATGGTGATTTGCTAAACTGGGATGGGTGTTAATACAAGTAGCATGGCACCTCTGATAAAAGTAATTTTCTATACAGCTGCCTGGAAAAAAAAAATTCAGCTACAAATGCCTCTATTTTTCATATCACATGGCTCGATACTTTCTGAATAGCCCTTGTGTAAGATGGTGAATATAGTTAATAGTACCACATTGCATATTTGAAAATTTATTGCATCTTACCCCCAAATACATCTATATTCCATTAGGTTGTCATCTCCCAGGTATTGTTCTCTATATGTTGTAAACCTAATAAGCCACCTTCACGTCTTTTGGTATAACCTAATCAGGAATTTTCAAATCCTCTTAAACACCAGTCAATCTCAGAAAGAGAATGTGGCCTTAGGTGACTGGAATCACTTAAAAGGAACATTTGCCAGAGATCATTTCTTTCTTAGACTGACCACATATGTGGCTGCCAGGAGAGTGAAGAACTCTTGCTAACGCTGATTTTGACAGATCTTCCAGAGTTGGGACCACTTTTAGTAGACTGCTGTGAATTTGAAATTTAGAGCAAATACCTTCATGTCTACTTTCTCTCACAAATGGTCTCGCTTTACCTGTCAATGTGCTTGGGTCATGTCCAAGCAAATAAGCAACTTTTATAGTTATTTTAAATGACACGGGAAGCTGGGATGGCTCAGTGAGTTAAACGCTCACTTTGCAGCCCTGGGGACTGAGGATCGAATCCCGGCCCCGGCCCGTGCGGACCCATATGCTGAACTGGGAGCTCCCCCAGTTCAGTTCTCATCGGGGCAAGACCCTGGCCAAGTTCCTGCCCTGTGCAGCCTTGCCCACCTGTAGAATGAAACTATGTGGAAAAGCCGATGATGTGCAACGATGGAGACTGTTCTGGGCCCTCCCCCCTTCTCTCTGTCTCTGTCTCTGTATCTCTTTGTGTGTCAAAACAAACAAAAAAAATTAAATGACATAAATACTTAAAATATCTGAGAATAGAACATTTGTAATATATTGATATTTGTTCTATTAAATTATTTGATTATTTTCATTACCTTATGTGTTACTAGGTTTTGGGGGTTTTAAAGAAGGTTGGTTTTATTTTTAGTTTTTGTGCAATTATGCAAAGCATAAATGTCCTAAAATATTAAACATTCATTTAATATTCTTTATAAACATCACCTTAAAGATAAATTTGTTGAATCACTTAGAAAACCTTTGTAAAGGTCCTATTTGCCCCTGTCCCCGGAGTCCTCGCTCCCCGTCCCTCTGGGCCTCGGTCGCTGGCTCTTGAGCTTCCTCTGGGGGCTCATTTTCTCCCCGGGTTGAGACGCGCCCACAGTCCACTCCCCGCCCTCAGCTGTCCCGAAGGCCCTCGCTCTACCCCTCTCGGTGTTTCCATTAAACCCCGAATCGCCCCGCGAACACAAACTAAACCCCTCGTGGTCCCCGTCTCCACGTTCACTGCCAGGACCCCGGCGACCAGGCTGAGCGAGCGCCGGGAGGTCGCTGTGCAGAAGGGCTTCGGGCTTGGCCCCCGGGGCGCCGCCCCTGCGGGGGTCGTGGGCGTGGCTGCAGCCCCCCAGCCCCACTGCGGCAGGATCAGGGGGGAGGGGCACGCCCCTTGCAGGGTTGGTTTCGGGCCAAGTTTAAATCCCTGGGAATTGGAGAATGAAAATGTTGACATAGGGATCGCGGCGGTCAGGATTTTCCTCTCACCCTGGGGAGATGTGGGGCACCCTCCAGCATATTAATCCGTGAAAAGGGGGTGACCTGGAAAAGGGCATTGAACTGAGAAGGGAGCCTCTGGAGGCTGCAGACAGAGCACCTCCCAGGATGGGGCGGAGGCCCCCGTCTGGCCTGCCCCTGTGTGCTCTGTGCCAAGACCAGACAGTCCCTGAAGAGTGGCTTCCCGAATGAAAACTGTTGTCTTGTTGAAAAGCACAAGCTGGAAGTGAGAACACTGAGATTTATGATCCAGAGGATCCCGATCCTGCCCATTCTCAGCTTCCCCTTCTGGTCCGCAGCACCCTCCACACACTGTCTCCCCAGAGCCTTCACCTGAACCTGGTGTCAGGGTCTCAGGTTCCCAGAGTTATTGGAAAGGTACCAGGTCAGTCACTGACAAGAACATGGTTGTCCAACAGCGCACCTGATTTTCACCTGGGCCGTAGCAGTAGTTTCCAGCAACCAGTTCAGAGGAGGAAACTTAAAGTTCCACCTTTCTCCTTACCCCCATATCACCCCCCAGAGCCATGTCTGAAGCTTCCTGTGTAGGTTTTCTCAGGAGAGGGGATGAGCCTTTTGGTTCTGTGCAGGACTAGTAGGCAGCCCACAGGGCTACAGTAAGAGTCTCAGCCACCCCCCTCCCTCCAAACAAACTGGATTCACAATGAAAATTTAAATGTTCCTGCTTACACAAGCATCACTCCCTGACCTGCTGTGAAACCCAGAAAAGAAGAAAAAACGGGATGCTGGGATGGCTCACGGGGTTGAGCACTCACCTTTCAGCCCTGGGTCATGGAGTCAGCCCCAGCCCCTTGGACCCACATGCTGAACTGGGGTGCGCTTCCCAGGCAGGAGGCCTCTGGCCCTGGCTCCCACCCTGCGTGCCCCGTGCCCACCTGTGTGGAAGGAAACGATGTTGAAAACTCATTATATTCAGCTATGGAGACTGCTCTGGGCCCTCCCCCTTCTCTCTGTCTCTCTCTGTAAAAACAAAACAAAACAAACAAACAATAAATAAAATAAATCTTAAAAAATAAGAAGATGACATCACTAAAGTCCCATTAGTCCTAGAAATATTTAAGAGTATTTTGGAATAATACATAATATTTTCCCAATTAAAATTATTTCTCTCCTTTACTGAGAAAAAGAAGATGCTAGAACTTTAGTTAATAGGGGGAAGAAACCTCTTGGCCTTTTTTTTTTAACATCTGATGGCCCCAGGAAAGAGTAATTGTGCTCTTGGAATTAAAGATTATTTTTTAAAACCACAACTGTAGAAATTTACTAGGATCATCCACTTCAAATATCTCTACATACCTCATGGAAGATTGGAGACCAGATAATAATTCCCACTCCTTCCCATATCTCACTCAGCATTCCCACAGCTGAGCTGTTTGGTGACAAATACATCAGGGAAGCCATGATTCCAGGCTGAAACATCAAATACTAGCAGAGTGTAGGTATGAATGATCATTTTAAAATATTCTTTCCTGGCCACTTTTCCCCCACTATTGTGGGTTTCAGTGAGAGTTATACACTAAGAAGTACAAGGCAACCAAATGGTTTTCAAAGAAGCTCCTTGGGAGCTGGCCCAGGGCTGGGAAAAGGTGGGTGTCAAGGGAAAGCTTCACTTGACTGTACAAGGGGAACCCAGTGGGCTGTTTTAACTGTTTGCAAGATTGTAAAAGAGGTCAAGGCCACAGAGGACAAGGCGGTGATATTAGAGCCAGCTGCTAGTATTTGTGAGGTCAAGGCAGGAGTCCAAAGTGAGGTCCATATACCACATACTGAATATTTAAACTCTACAACTCTAGCTGTCAATAAAAAATCACATACTAACCTTTTGACATATACTGTGTGCTTTCATAGTGGCATGGAAGGCTGGATTGATACAACTGTCAGCCCTTGGTCACAGTGCTGGCATGACTCACTGGGGAAAAGTAAACCAGGGAGAAAAGGCTGGGCTGCCCCTGGTCCAGGCAGAGTGAG
>PVKE010016085.1:0-32503 GCA_004027555.1 Craseonycteris thonglongyai
GGGAAGCTGGGATGGCTCAGTGGGTTAAGCGCTCACTTTGCAGCCCCGGGGACCAAGGATCGAATCCCAGCCCTGGCCCGTATGGACCCATATGCTGAACTGGGGAGTGCCCCCAGTTCAGTTCTTGTCGGGGTGAGATCGCTGCCCAGTTCTTGCCCTGTGCAGCCCCATGCCCACCTGTGGAATGAAACTATGTGGAAAAACTGATGATGTGCAACTATAGAGACTGTTCTGGGCCCTCCCCCTTCTCTCTGTCTCTGTCTCTCTCTGTCAAAAACAATAAAAATAAATCTTAAAAAAAAAAACAGCCCAACCCTGTTCCCTAAGACTTTTGTTAAGTCAATAAAATGTTTTCAGTGAAATCTAAAACTTGTCATAAATTCCACTGTAGCAAATCATGTTGCACCATTCTATTAATACAAGATTAAATGTTATTAGTACATGTGAATGTACAATGACAACTATGAAGCACTTTAAAGACAATTACTTGGTCTCCCAAATTAAGTTATAAGCAACCAAAGTGTAGAAACTATGTCACGTATGTATGTTTTAAACCAAGCTTGTCAATCTGTGGCTCATGGGCCACATGTGGCCCAGGATGGCTTTGAGTGCAGCCCAACACAAATCCATAAAGTTTCTTAAAACATGAGTTCTTTGTGAACTTTTTTTTTTAGCTCATCAGCTATTGTTAGTGTATTTTATGTGTGGCCCAAGACAATTCTTCTTCAAATGTGGCCCAGGAAAGCCAAAAGGTTGGGTTGGACACCCTGTGTTAAACCATTCTTCTCTCAATGAGAGTGCGATGATGCTATGTAGTTCAGTTTAATAAAGGTTTGCCAACTGCCTGCTCTGTGCTGAATACTGTTAGGAATAAAAGATGAATTCATGTTCCTTACAACCAAGGAGTTTACAGTTTAGTGAAATGTACAATAATAACCAATCGAGTATTTATTGAACACCTTCCACACTAACTGGTATTATGTTTGGTGGAAGAACTAGGCATTCATTAACATCTTGGAAAGAGATCTTGGTGAGGGAGGCAGGAACCTTAGTCCTACTCAGATAAAAGGACTAAAAGGAGCAGCCACTCCCCCCTTCTTTCTATTCATATCTTTCCAAAACTATAGCACAATCAACAGCGAATGTGATAAACATGAAAGGAAAAAATGCTAACTTTTCTTCAAAAACATGCACACAAGTCTAAAACAATTCCAAGACTTCAGTTCATTTAGCATTTCTTCTTCAAAGTTTCTTACCGCAGAGTGAGACTGGTGCGCTTTCAGGACTGGTTCAGCGTCCACAGCTTTTCTGGCAACCATTAATTGTAACATCTGTTTCCGGTACTTGCTCATGATGAGTTCCAAAGCATCCTGGTGTTCTTCCAAGGAAACCCATAGCTCTAGCAAAAAATAAAATTACTTGGCAGTGATACTGAGAGAGAGCGCTCAAAGCCAAAGTCTTAACAGCTGGAATTTTATGACACTCCATGAGATATTGTGACTCTGAAGTTGTAAACCAGTGTTTAAATCCACAAAACTCAACAGTTAAGGTCTACCTGAAACAAAAGTTTCCAGGCAGAGGCAGCACAATTGAGTAGAAACATGAGATGTGGTATCAGAAGGCATGAGTTTGAGTTCAGTTCTGTGAGTTACTAGCTTAATACTCTTAAGCAAATCATTTAACCTCTTTGAGCCTATTTTTGATCTGCATTGTAATAATAAATATCTGGCTTGTCTATCTCAAAATGAAGATATAATAATACAATGTGATGATCTGTTTGGAAGCCCTCTGCAAACTGGTATACAAATAACTATTCACACTATTATCATGAATAATGTACCCCATCAAGCCTAAGAATACATACCCTGAGTATAAAATTCAGCTCTTCCACCTTGCACAAGAACATTAAAAAACAAACAAACTTCAACTTAACTTTAAGTATTTATTTCAATAAATATTTAAACATTGAATTTTAATCCCTTGAGGATATTAACTCTTTTGCAAGCCTCCATCTGGGGATGCCTACTACTAAGCACCTCTTTGATAAGATGTGTACAAACACAAAGTCAGTCGAACAACCTGAAAGGGTCATGTAACAAACTTTATTGTTACTGGGCCAGCACAGGATAACTCTTAAAAGTAGTGACCTGGGAATACATACAGCGTGAGCACTTTTGTGAAGTTTGGCAGTTTTGCAAGAATTTTTGAAATACTACTGGGTATGAGAAAAAATCATATAATTACAGAAAAGGCCTGACTAACCTCTGTTTTCCTGCTGCAAGTCTCTAATCTGTGTATTCTCTTGGGACAGCAGAATGTGAGGTTTGTATTTGGACATGTCCTTTATATCGGATGCATCCTCTTGATACTGGACAAACAGAGACAGACTAAGTGCACCGGAAACAGAACAGCCGCAGATGCAACTGAAGAGGCGCGAGTCAGGGCTGCAGCGAAGCATTCCCATCCCCAGCCCCGCAGGAAGGTCTCACCGCCGCCCTCTCAGACCAAGAATAAATTCCAGGCCGAGTTCCCACTGGACCTCGCCTCCCACCCCTCAAGTGCCCAGAACCTGAGGGCACGGACCCCTATCCTCGGCCTGACCTGGTCCGGAAGCGCTGTCCCCGCCTCCCTCATAGCGGCGACCCGCCGGTGCAGCGCCGCCGACTGATCCACCAGCGATTCGGCGGCCGCATCGTGCTCCCGCAGCCTCTCCAGCAGAGTTTTAGCGTCTGTCAGGATCTTCTCGATGGTGCAGCTCATTGCGGCCGGAGGAGCACGGCCCCAGCACTTCCCACCCAGGCGAACCGCTCAGCTCCTCCCTGAACCTGTTTCAGCGCCAATAACGTCACATCCGGGATTAAAAGGCTCCCTCGCGATATGCGCCTGCGCAGTGGCAGCCGACTCCTCGGAGGACCGGCTTTCACCAGCGGCTTCCCTGCGGCCCCGCCCAGAGCCGAGCCAGGCCGGCCCTGGCCACGCCCTTGGTTTCCTGTTCCCACGGCCGGGTGGTTGCGTTTCAGTGGGTGGTCCGAGTTACTGCTTTCCCTACTGGGCTTGATTGATGTGGCTTGCTCTTCAGTCATCATTCTTTTTGTGTATGTGTTTAAAAATTTTGGGGAAAAATACACATAAAATTTATCTTAACCGTTTTAAATGTACAGTTCAATAGTGGTAAGTGCATTGACAACGTGCAACCATCTCCAGATATCTTTTCATCTTGCAAAACTGAAACTCTGTACCCCTTAAACATTAACTTCCTATTCCAATCTCCCTGCTCCTAGCAACCACTATCCTACTTTCTGTCTCTTATGAATTTGACTAGGTACCTTATATAATTGGAAGTATATAAATCATATTTGTCATTTTGTGACTTACTTATTTCACTTAGCATTATATCCTCATGGTTCTTCCATGCACATCACAATTTTCTTTTTAAGGTAGAATTTATCTATATGAATATGTATGTATGAAGGCTGTCTGGGAAAAAATCCAGCCATAAATGCCTCTAATTTTCATATTACTGGCTAGATATTTTCCGGACAGACCTCATATGTTACAGATTGGACACTTAGGTTGCTTCCACATTTTGGCTACTGTGAACAGTGCTGCTATGAACATGGGTGTACAGATATGAGTCCCTGCTTTTCAATTCATTTGGCTGTATACACAGAAGTGGAATTGCTGGGTCATATGGTAATTCTACTTTTAAAAATTTGAGGAATGATCATCATGTTTTTCATAGTGGTTGCACCATTTGACATTTTCACCAACAGTGCATAATGGTTCCAATTTCTCTACATTCTTGCTATTTTCTGTTTTCCTCCACACTTGCTATTTTTTGATAACCATCTTAGTGGGTGTGAGATGGAGTCTTTATTTTCTTCTTGCATTATTTTCTGTTTTAATTCAATTAATAACTTGATAAATGTAACCAGAAAAGCAATTGTTTTTGTGCTACTTGTTATACTGGTTTATAAGTTTATCTTGTCAAGCTTGTATGTTAAACTTTTTTATTTATTTATTACTTTAATATTTTTGGAGAGCCTTCTTTGTTTCAGGAACTGTTTAATGTCTAGGAATATAGCATTATCTTTGCTTCTAAACCTGCTTCTCCTCCTGTTTCCCTGAAGAGCATATTGATATACCCATTTGCCCAAAACAGAATCCTAGAAGTCATCCCTTATTCTTCCTAATTCTTTACACTTAATGAGTTACCAAAGCAGCCTATCTCTTTTATATCTTTGGGACATACTTCCTTCTTTGTATTTTCCCAACAGTCTTCCAACTGGTCTCCTCCTTACTTTAAGTCATCTCTTCCCCTAACAGCTCTACTGCAACATTGAGCTGCCCTTTCAACGCAGGTAATTATCTTTCTGTGCCCCACCCACATTAAGACAGAACAAGACTGGTTATACTAATTCACCAGAGACACTGACAATTACTCTAACTTACTTATGTAAAACCTCCACTTTATTTGAAGTTTGTATCACCCAGGTGAAGAATCTTCTACCGGTATTCCTCCATATGGCTATCAATTGACCTTCTACCTTGAGTATGCTCCTTCATTCATAGATTTCAGGAGTGGGCTTACAGTCTTTTTGATTAATTCATATGTGGCTCTCACTTGGGTGACATTCATGTCCATGTGGACAATTTGTCTAATGTTTTATCCTTCCTTGTACTCCTTAGTTCTAGAGACATTCAATTTATTTTGACAATCCATGGCCAAATCTTTGATCATTTACTAAAATTATTCCTCATCAGAAATGTTGATGAAGTACAAGTTTTGGTAAATGATCAAGGGTTTGGCCAAAAAGCTTTAATATACAAAGCTTTGACTGCAACCTTTGTTTCAATCTATCTAGTTCTTGCAACCTTTTATCCCACTACTGTCTTTTTTACCTCATCCAGCTCTTTGATTTCTAAATATAATTTATCAATATTCCCCCTACCTATCAGGCTTTTTTCTTGTGGTCTAATTTTCTTTCCTTGATCAGACTGGGCTCTTATTCTTGGCAGTCTGAACCATTGTCTTCAAAACGTCCCTAATTTCTGTGCACCTCCCCTTTTAAGCCCAATGCAGGCAGTTAATTCTAACCCTTGACCAATCCTATGATTCTAGTAGTGGTTAAAAGGGGATACAAGGTAAGGGAGGGTTTTTGTTTACATTTTTTTAATCTTGTTTTCATGAACAATTCTTGAGTGTGTTTATAGGCTTTTTAGAGCTGAAGGATCCCATCAAGAAACAGATAAAAGAGAGTAGGGGGACATTCAAAGGAGAGGGGACACAGTAGCTACTTAGATCTTGCTGAGTATCTATTGAGAAAATGGGAATAGGGTTAAGAACACAGGAGAAAATTCTGGATTTGAACAAAATAAGAGACATTTAATTCTCTTTATTAACTGGAAGGAAAATAAAAAGGATAAATACAAATATGGATTCTAGATGGGGAAACATGAAGTTGAAGAAAGTTGTAACTTTCAAGCCATCCCAATACTTCTTCATCCCACCTATCAATAAACCAATAAGATAAATTCAGACATTTTTAGTGTTGTTGTTTATGGATATTACACAAATCACCCCAAACCTCTTTCCCTTGTTTTGACACTTCCATTCTGACCTAATTTCTATCTGGTTACTGTTTCTTGGTTCCACTTATTTCTTATTAATTCACTTTTACTCTTTGGATCAGGAAGTGATTTGGGGTCTCTGTACCTTTATTATCAGCTCTCAGATGGCCCTATCAGCAGTTCTACTTCTGTCTCTCTCAGAATATACACCTTATCCCAGTCATCTTCTGATGATCTAAATGCCAAATATGATCCACACACACTTACATGAACTCTAGTGAGGGAGGGACTTGGACATTTTACTAGAAATATCTCTTCTAGTATCATGCCCATTGCTGTAGTCGTACCACACTGACAGAATGGCAGGCTTACTTCTGCCGCTGAACCTGAGAAACCCTGCTCAGTGCTGTGGGAGAATAAGTCTCTGTGAGCAGATGGTGGTTCCAATGGGCCACAACAGAGACAAGGGCAGACATGCTGGACCTTACCTGGCCCCTGGAACCCACACAGCTTCCTTCAGTCATTGTCCACACACGCATTCTGTACCTTGTTGATCTCACCCTTTTGATACCTCTGGGAAATTTTGAAATAATGCAAAATGCAAATCTTTATAGGCACTCAGAATCTATGGTTAGGAAGTATAGGTGTACAGCATTATATATTCCATATGGCATTTATTAAGTACCCTATTTTGCTCCATTTTCTCCAAATGGTGAGTTTTGAACTCTTAGACCTGTTTTTGTTTTTCCCCCTGTTGCTGCTAACTAGTGGCTTTCTAGCACTTGGGCTTGAAAAACTACAGACATTCATAATTATGGTGAAAGAAATATCAATAACATAAGGGGCATGTTTAGTCTTCTAGAAAGTCAGAAAAGCAGATACCCTGTTTCCCCGAAAATAAGACAGTGTCTTATACCCTATTTCCCCAAAAATAAGACAGTGTCTTACCCTGTTTCCCCAAAAATAAGACAGTGTCTTACCCTGTTTCCCCAAAAATAAGACAGTGTCTTACCCTGTTTCCCCGAAAATAAGACAATGTCTTATATTAATTTTTGCTCCCAAAGATGCGCTAGGTCTTATTTTCGGGGGATGCCTTGTACGTATTTCAGCGAGAGGCAAAACTGTAAGTAGGCCTTATTTTCGGGGGATGTTTTACTTTCAGGGAAACACGGTACTAGTTTGTATTATAAAACTTTCCTTGTAAATGTTAATACTAATTAAGAGACACCCTGACTTTAGAGATTGTTGCTGTGGCCTATGAAACTAAACTGTAATATCTAAAATGTCTGTAATTCTGGTTAGTTGTCTAACTTAATTTATTGCCCTGGTAATAATATTTAAATCGACATCCCTATTTTCTAAAAGGTTTAAATACACTTTGTAGTGGGCTGAGTTGTGTCCCACCAAAATCTATGTCCATGCCGTAATGCCTGATATCTGTGAATGTGACCTTACTTAGTGAAAAGGTCTTTGCATTTGTGATTAAGAAAAAGATCTCTAGATGAGATCATCGTGGGTTAGGGTGAACCTGAAATCCAATGGCAGGTGTCCTTAAAAGTGACACAAAATGAGAAGATGCACAGGGGGAAAGGTCATGTGAAGATGGAGGCTGAGATTGGAGTGATGTGTCTCCAAGCCAAGCAGTGCCAAGGATTGCCTTCAGCCACCAGAAGCCAGGAGAGAGGCATGGGACAGACCTCCTCAGAGCCTCCAAAGGGTGTCAACTCTGATGACGCCTTGATTTCACACTTCTGGCCTCCACAACTCTTTTTTTAAACCGCCGGTGGTGATTTGTTGTGACAGCCCTTAGAAATTGATATACACATATTGCTTTTTTTTTTTTTGCTGGTCCTGGATGGATTAACTTACATGTCTGGTGGTAGGTCAGCTGACAACCAGAGTGATGAGAGTGACTGGGTCATCTGTCTCTTACCTTCTAGCAGTCTAGTGATAACTTGTTCACATGGCTATGGGATTACAAAATCATTGCAAGTCCTAATATGCAATTGTTTCTTCAAGTCTCTGCTTATGCCTCATTGGCAATGCAAATCACATTGCCAGCCCACATTCAAGGGGTGGAGAAATATACTCCATTTTTTTATGGGAGGGAAAGAATGTGTTGTCCATTTTTTTTTTTTTTTTTTTTTTTTTTTTTTTTTTTTTTTTTTTTTTTTTCTATCTGCCAGAGAAGGAGAGGTACTAGTATTTAAAGGTAAATGGTAGGTGTCTGGGGTCTGATTAAAATGAGAAATTATACTTTTATGGTGGCACAATCTCCATGATTTTACAATTTCTGTAGCATGGTTCAGCTTCTTAGGGGCAAATTGTAGTACTAGAGATGTAATAGAATAAGACTGTTGGGAATCAGTAATGATGCCTAGCTGAAGAAGATGGCAATAAATTTAGGACATGGTACTTGGATGTTAGAGTGATACCCATATGAGGTGGCCATGGTACTTGATAGAAGCAGAATGATCCAGTAGTAGGCACCCCATAGAGATCTACTTTTATTTATTTATTTATTTTTATTTTTTAAAGATTTATTTTTATTGGTTTTTGACAGAGAGAGACAGAGAGAAGGGGGAGGGTGAGATCTACTTTTAGTGGAAGAGAAGAGACAAACTAATATGGATTCCAGATAGTCTTTGGTCCTGTTTGCTATCACATGTGATGCACCCTTTAGGGCATCCATAAATATGAGTATGAGTTTTGCTGAAAGACAGGAGTCCTGGAAGAGTAAGTGGGGGGGGGGGGGGCAAAAGCCAATGAGACACTAGGTTTTAAATTTTATACACAATTCCTAAGAAGACAGTGGCTTTCATTTTTAATAAATTTAAAAGTTTAATTACATAAGCAGGTTCACTTTATTTTTCCCTTTCTTTTCTCTATCTGAGCAGTATGTGTATACGTGGGAAGTACTGGCAGGGTTATAACTTCAGCTGTGTCACTCTCAATGGGTTAGTAGTGATTATGTAGTTGACTTCCTTCATTGGACTGATGCAAAAGTTTCTGCTTTTCCACTTATACAGTTATATATGCTTTTAATAAAGAGTTAGGATTGTAATGTGCAATTTCTAAACAATGTGAACATTTTTGGATCTCATTAGACATAATTTTTTCCCTTTAAAAAGCACTGTGGGTATTCTTTGGTGAATTTGATTTAATGGAACATTTTTGTTAAACAGAATCAAAGTAGTACCAAAGCTTAAAACAAAGATATCCACCAAAAAGCACAAAAGTATATATAAATAATCATCACAATAATGTACATTTATTGAACACTTTCTATGTTTTAGGCATGTAATAAGCATTTATAGATATTAGTACATTTATTTTTTATAACATTTTATGAGATAAATAAGAGTAAAGAGTATTTGTTGTGTTTTCAAACTTTCTATAGTGTTCTTTAAATATAATATTAGTAAGATCAGTCATACCATCCAACTACTAAACTTCTGTGAATTTAAAACAGAGAAGACATCCTTGACTGAAAGAGGTCCAAACTATTCATTCATAAATCCCTTTAAGGCTGAAAAACTAAGCATGCTCTTACCATATAATCCAGAAGTTGAGCTCTTTGCCATTTACCCCAAAAAGTTGTAAACTTATATCCACACAAAAATTTTCATACATGTTTATAGTGATTCGTAATTGCCAAAACCTGGAAGCAACCAAGATGTCCTTCACTAGGTGAATGGTGAATGGATAAATAAACCTTTAAATCAGGCAATGGAATATTATTATTCAGTGCTAAAAAGAGATGAGCTATCAAGGCATGAAGAGACATGGAGGAGCCTTAAATATTATTACCAAGTGAAAGAAGCAAATCTGAAAAAGCTACATACTGTGTGATTCCTACTATATGACATTCCAGAAAAGGTGTAACTATGGAGACAGTAAAAGGATCAGTAGTTGCCAGGGTGTCAGGAGAAGGAGGAATGAATGGGCAGAACCCAGATGGTTTTTAGGGCAATGAAACTACTCTGTATGATGCTATAGTGGTGGATACATGTCATTATACATTAGTCAAAATCTATAGAATGCACAACACCAAGAATGAACCCTAATGTAAACTATGAACTTTGGGTAATAATGATGTGTCAATGAAGGTTCATTAATTGTTAACAAATGTCCCACTCTGGTGGAGATGTTGATAATGGGGGAAGCTGTGCATGTGTGGGGACCAAGGGGAGTATGTGAAATCTTTTTACTTTTACTCAATAGTGCTGTGAACCTAAAACCACTGTAAAAAAGTGAATTCTATTTTTTTTAATCTGTTGTTATCAGTAATATTTTTGTTTCTTCCTTTTCACAGTAAATATCTCCTATTCAAATTAAAGTAGCAGAAATGCTTTGAATTTTATTCTGCATTTTCTTCCAGAAGATTCCCTAGTATTTACTTTGTAAAAATGGCCAATTAAATTTTACTTTCAGAAATGAAATATTTAAGTAATTATTTTACAGTTTTATTAAGGACTTTTAAATTTTATTGTCTCATTTAGCATTAATATTTTAGTATGTTCTTTGAAATTTAAATGACCATTGACAGATGAGAAAACATCTACATTGATTTTCTTAGCTATTTTAAATAACCTCAGGGATAATATATAATGTCATCAATTTACCCATAATATAATTTAGGCTGTTCACTTAAATTACTTAGGTTAGTGTCCCTTTGAGACTTCACTCTAATCTCTCTCCCTTTTAGAGACTGTAACCTGAAGATCATACATTATCCTATGTTCCAGTTATTGAAGAAACACTTATTTCAGTGTATCTTGGGTGATTGAATCTCTTCTGAAACTCTATGACTCTCATAGAACAGAGATTTGTTTTGGGTTGAATCTCTTTAACTTATGCAGGACTCCTGAGTGCCTTTATCATAATTAACTCTATCGATCTAGCTAAAAATTAGAGGACCAGTTCCTTGCCCTTTTGGGGTTTGCGAGATATGCATGGACTTTTGCTTCCAGCTATTCCTTTTGCCTAGTTCCATAAATTTCTCCCTGGTAGATAGTTGCACATCTCGGTTGATGAGAACTAAACTGTATTGTTACATTTATGTCATGAGACTGCCCTAGTGGGCCACTCAGTTTAGCCTGTCAGTTCTTTTGATGGTCTTGCACAAGATGGGCCATGTTCTAGGACAAGCCGAGAAGTTTCAGCAGGCTGCTCCTAGTAAAAGCGGATTATGGTTTTTATTTTGGACCTCTTTCTTTGCTGTGGTCACTAGGCCATACATATTGTAAGTGTTTTGAGGAGGACAGTCCAGTTTATTTCCTGTGTTAACCTATCTGTTTCTAAACCGTTGTCTGGGCTTTGGAGTTGAATATAACTAGGTTTTAGAGAGAGATAGAACTAACGAGCGCAAGTGGGAGCTCTGGAGCTCTGGAGATATGGACAAGGTTGGGACTAGAGTAAGGGAAGAAAGATGCCACAAACTTTAAGGAGCCACTCATTCTTAGGTTCTTGCTTGAGCCTGAGAATGAGGGTCTCCTTAAATTTTTTGCCCTGGGCATCTCATTTTCCTTACCCTAGTTCTGGCCCTGGATCTGTAAAATGTCTCCCTAAATTCTTTAGCTAAGTACTGATTAGCACTAGCATGTGAGGAAATTGCCCGAGGCTGGGGAAAGAACCATCTAAAAGATTAGTAAGAGTCACCCTCAAAACTCCTGAGTCAGAGATGAAGGGCAGTTTATTAGTCTGCAACAGCGGTTTCCAGAGTGTCAGCACATTTATGCTTGTTCTCCATTCCTGAGTTCCCAGAAGCTAAGGTAAAGAGAGCAAGATGACACCTGCACATATAGTGGATTATGATAGGAGAGAAACCTGGAGCTTAGGGAATACAAATGTTTTATAATGATTGGTAGGCAAGCCTCCCTTTTGGTCTGCAGGGAGATACTAATATATCCTTGAAGGCTATTTGCTAATCAAAGATCTTTGAGAAAAACATATAAACAAAGGGAAGTAGTGCATTGCTTGAAAGATGTGAAAATGTGAGAGACCCTTGGAGAATTGCATCTTAACAACTACCTTCTGGCATTATTTCAAATACACACTATTCCCTTATAGAAGTTGTAAACTATTAATAACAGGCCAAGAGGGGGTATACAGGAGTCATGAGTTAATTGAGCTAAGTGTGAATGATGGGGAGTGGAGGGTTCCATGGTGAAGGTGAATTCAAGACAGCATGCCTCCCCTACTACCCTGCTTCCTAAAGACATTCAGATTACAAATACGTTTTTAAAAGTAATGCTTGCCAAATGAAACTGTGGTCATTGTTCACAGTCACTCACAGATGAGTACAACCCTTTCCTGACACATTTGTGTTTGTGTAACCTGTACAAGAATTTTGGAAAAATATTGACTGACTTATCATTTTAAAGCTGTTGTCAATGACTTTTCAGCATAAAAATAAACATATTTTTGATAAAATTAGGTAGGAAATAGTAAACATTTTTTGAGAATTGATTAATAAATAAATATTTAATTATATGATTTGATAAATTTGACTTTTTATACTTAATTGAATAAAGCACATCATTTATCTGTAGTTTTTAGTCAGTGTATCTGAAAAATTTGGGTCTCACATATATTCCAGTTACATATTACATATAAATGTATATGATGGATATTAAATATATATCCCTTTTTTACTTAAAAGTATAGCCCTTACTAATTTATAGTGCTTCATCTGTTCTGAATTCAGAATATCCCAATGTGGGCCAAAGTACCCAATTTCTAATGCTAAGTCTTACTAAGAAATATAGAAAACCCTATTAGTTAGTGTATTTTGTTTGATTAATTGTTAAGGGAGAGTTCTCCAAAAGTAGTATTTTCATTTATGCTTTTGTTTGATGCTCTGGAAGCATAACCCAGGGGTAAGTATCATGGTGAAATGGGTTGGATAACGGATATGTATTTCATTAGTACACAGATCAATGGTTAAAAAAAAAGACTTTTTGAGGATCTAGAAATTGACTTTTCAAAAACATTCTTGAATATATAAAGATGTTTTCACACATTTTCAGGAGTATTGGTATCCTAGTTTGGAAACCATTGATTTACATTGTACCCTCAGGAACATACTTCCTTTTGTGAACAAATTCTTTGGCTGCCTGAATTCTTCAAACATATTTTTCATCTTTCTTCCTTTTTTGAAGCTTGGCTTGCCCTTGATAATATTAGGTCCTTTGAACTCTCTCAGGAGGTGGCTTGTAGCCACTATGGAAAACAGTATGGCAGTTCCTCAAAAAAATTAAAAATAGAACTACCTTATGTCCCAGCAATTCCACTTCTAGATATTTATCCAAAGAAAATGAAAACACTAATCCCGCCCCCCCCTGAAAAAATCTGCATCCCTATGTTCATTGTAGTATTACTTACAATAATAGTCAAAATATGGAAATAACTTAAGTGTCCATCAGTGGATAAATGTTTAAAGAAGAGGTGATTACACACACACACACACACACACACACACACACACACACAATGGGATATTATTCAGCTATAAGAATAAATAAATCTTGCCATTTGTGACAATATAGATGGAACTTGAGAAATTATGCTAAATGAAATAAATAAGACAGCGAAAGACAAATACCATACGATCTTACTTATATGTGAAGTCTATAAAACACGAACAAACTCATTTATAAAATAAATAAGTCCTGGGATATAGTGTACAACATCATAACTATAGTTGATATATTGTATTGCATATTTGAATGTTGCTAAGAGAGTAGATCTTGAGGGTTCTCATCATAAGAAAAAATATTGTAACTACGTATGGTGATGGATGTTGACTGTATTATTGTGGTGATCATTTTGTAATGTACACCTGTACCAAATCATTATGTTGTACACCTGAAACTGAGATTGTGTTGTATGTCAATTATACCTCATAATAACAGTCAAAAAGAAACATAAAGAGAAAACAGGTGGCTGTTCCCTGTTGGTCTTCAACTTTTTCATAGTTCGAGTATGAGGCATTGCATCTGATTACTAATCTGACACTTTCATTCTTGCAACTTTGCTTGAGATCCTTCAAGGTTTAAATCAAATGTTTCTCATCCTTCAGATCTGGACTCAACCATCCTTCATCAGGGAAGCCTTCTGAACATCTCATTTTTGGTTAGGCTTTCTTTGTTACATATTGTCTTAAAATTGTGTTTTTTCAGAACATTTATTTCATTTATAGTGATGTGTTCATCAGGGTGATTATGAGATTACTTTCTGTTTCCCTACAAAACAATAATCTCCATGACAGAAGAGAGAATGTTTGTTGTTGCTACCATTGATCATTAGTACCTGCAGAGTGCCTGATAAATAGTAGTAATATCAATAAATAGTTTAGAATTAATTAATTATACCCTTTGGTCCCCCTGCTCATATTTAATTCCCTTGAATTGGAAAGTTCCTCAGTTTGATTCCGATGGTTAGCTGGACTTGGGGATCATTGCTGTAACTATATTATATGTGATAGAGTGTCTTGCTTGGTATCCTGGACTGAGTCAGCAGATGAAAACATGACAGAAGAAAAGCTGGCTACTATTTATTAAGTGCTGTATCCACTAAGGTTGTTAGTTGGTAGCTGTAGAAACAAATTCTGACTGGTTTGAATGGAGACTTATTTATTTTAAGGACATTAGGTTGCCTACAGAATCACTAGGAAGACTGGAGAATCAAGTTCAAGAGTTGTGCAATCAGGGACAATGTTCAAAATCCTGTTGCAGAACTCGTCCAGTGAGGACACTTCAACCACTGTCATCATCACTAGATGCTTCAGCTTGTTCTGCAGACAGTTCTCAAATACCTCTGCTGCACTTGCCAGAACTGTATTTGCAATTGGGGCTGGTAGCCAGTCAGTTGAGCCTAACCCATGGGCCTCTGCTTTAGCTGCAAGGAATGAGGGTAAGGAACATTTTCAGTTTCCATAGTGGAAGTTGGGCAAAGCCTTACCAAAAATCAGAAAGAGGGGAAATTTTACAAATAGCATAAAGTTTCAGATACCAGATATCTAGAAAGAATGATAAATGTCATCTACAAATGCTTATGGTGGGCCGTGCTAATTATTTATTTCTTCCCTTTCTATATCTTCATAATTATTTGTTTGCTTAGCACTTATCATGTTCTACACTGTGTAGTAGTTACTTACACACATGTCCTGCACTCCCCATTTGGAAAGAAATTAGGTTGCATTTATCTTTGCATTCCTCTAGAAGCCAGTGAAGTGCTTAGTTTATAGTCAGGTGGCAAGAGGTTTGGGGTAGTCATTAATATTTGTTGAGAACCTTCTATTAAAGTGAGCTGTGAATAGCTGTAAATTGAACATAATTAAATTTATGATTAGAGAGGCTATTATCTAAAATATTCTGATCTGAATTTTTTTTTTACTTAGAGTTCTCCTGTAATGTTTAATAAACCAATTCTATAATCTTGAAATTCTGCAGATTAAATGAGAATTGTAGTGAATGTTTTTAGAACAAGTTCCTCTCTGACCCTTAGTTCACCAGCCATGGATGATTGGAATTATGTTACTTAGCACTAAAACAACAATTTACACTGTCTCTCCCTCCTAATGTCTTCACTTTCTATCACATGTATTCTTTTTTAGGCTGAAGAAACTAGATCAGTTGTTCACTCTAATTTTCAGTGTTAAATACAGTTTGATAAAATACTTAAACGTGGGTACCAAGTGAAAAATGAGGTTGCTAAAGGTTAATGTTTTCATGCTTTTAATAACTATTAGCATCACTTCTGCATATTGTCAAAATGATGTGAGTTCATTTTGGCAGGACTCAGAAGGGCAGCTAAGAAAGAATTACTTGAGTTAGTTAAAACACAAGAAAGATCAGCTAAACTCTTCATAGATAACTTTAAAACTATTCTAACTCTGGCACTAATATAAAGAGAAGTGCCACGTTGTCACAAACTACCTCAGCAATGCGAATAATTCTTTATCCTTACAGTTAGATCCTGAGCTGATCTATCAGTGCCCCATGACACAAAACAGACTGATAATGACAGAAGAGAGTGTGCACAAATTATGTGTGTTTCTACAATATTATGCCAAACATAACATTGATTAAGGAAAGGGGGAAGTATAATTTTAAAAGTCTTAAAGTATTCAATTCCATAGTTTAAGGTACGTTTATACAAAATACCTGATAGTCTAAAACCAACAGTGAAATTTCCAGGTAAGGAGTGTCACTGTCATAAATGGTGACTTCTAAATTCTCCCAGACATTATTCAGTTCTTTAATTTCATACAAAGGAGATTTAAATCAGATGATGTTTCCCCCCTCAGAATAAGGACGCTTAACAGGCGCTCCTATACCTTTGTCACTTTGGAGAAAAAAAATATTCTTCTTTGCAGATTTTCACTGGTATTGCAGAAAAATATTGGGCAGTAATATTTTCCAAGTTCTCTAGCTAGAAAAATTGTAACTAGAACATTTTAGAAAATTTTTCTGCCCTTGAACTTGAGATTGTTATAAGATTTAATTTCCTCATTCATTGTTTTATTAATATGATTTAAAAAAAATGTATAATATTCTCCAAAAGCTGAATGAAGAAACTTCATAAATTATTTAATGTTAATTAGAAGCCATGAATTTTTGGAGTTATTTCTTCATAAATCAGTGCTAATCAATAAGATTTCAAAAATATTAAATATAAATTATAAATAGGTAGACATATTCCTGCCATTATCTACAGATTTCTGTATTTTGAAAGGACTGTGCTACATTAATGTACAAGAAATAACATAAAATCGAAGAGGAAAATATTTGAGAAAAAGACCAATTTTGGCTTGAGCAAGCATCTCATATGCAGGTCACTTTATTAAGCTCCATGGAAATAAAAACAAACATGATTTCTGCTTGTAAGGTATGTGTGATTAATTCTCTAGATAAAAATGAATAAAAACAATTATAGCCCAGAGAGATAAAGCACTAACAGAGGTATAAACAAAGTGTCAACTACTGGGTACTCACTTGAATTTAAAACAGAAGGTGTAGGACAATGAACTCCTTAAGTATTCTGATTTTCTTGAATGTCGAGAGGCATTACATTATTACATCTTTACTTTTAATCTCTGGATAGTTAGCTCTGTTGGTGAGCATAATAGCCATTCATTCTTCACTCATTCACTAATGAAATACTTACTGAGCATCTATTATGAGGTATGACCTGTGATGGGCACTGGGACCACAAAAGTGATGAAGATAGTTACAGACCAAGAGTCTAATTGAATAGTAATGAATAAAAGATCATGGATTGAATCACCCTATGAGGCTTTTCCTGCTCCATAGTTACAGATGGACCCCCGTTAGCCTGCAAAGTGCAATGATGAATTTGTAGAAAACAAGCTCAAAGGACATGCTCAGCGGATGCTCAGCTACTAGCATCATTTATGTATATAGAGCTTGCATCTCATCTTTATCTCATATTTTGAATTAACACTCTAGTTTTTTGCCTTCTTTCTCTAAACTAGTAATATTCTCAACTCTACAAAACCTGAGGCCCTGGAGAGAAAGTATTACAAGAGTGGATAGAGCATATTTTCACATAAATCACTTAAAAATTTTGTGGCTTTTTCATTAAATCCCAGTAGAATTATTTTTTAGAATTGAATAGTTAAATCTAATTTTGTTTGGGGAAACACAAACTGATAGTTTTGCTTGTGCAACCTTGTAAGTATATCTTAAACTAAGAAATATATCTTAAACTACCTCCCACATTCTTTTTCATACAGCCAACTAAAAATTAAGTGGACTAGAAAATAATGCCTCAAGGTGGCTTGATTAAATAGAAATATGATTTTTATACTTTATAGACATAAATAAGCAGCTGAAAATTCCACTTTTTCAGGAGTGGATAAAAGTATTGTTAAAATAATTACTCTTGTATGAAAGAATTCAGTTAACTATGCCAAAAGAAATGCTGTAGGTCTTTCAGGATTTTTTCAAAATAAATGGAAACAATAAGAAAATAACTACAATACTCCTATAATTAGTTGTAGTAGCTTTATTTATTTATTTATTTATTTATTTTTTTGTAGTAGCTTTTAAAGAGCTATCACTTTGCCCAGATCCTATTCTTTGTTTAAATTTTGTTTGACAAGCATTTTATAAATGGCTAGAGGAGGTGGTTTCTGTTTCATTAATGAAGCTGATAATGGTAAATTACTAAAATGGGGTAAACAGGTCAAAACCAGATCAAGAATGAAAAGCCAATTATGTGGAAATGATTCAGCTGTATTAAATATGGTTTCCTTTTATATTTAAGTACCTCAAAAATGTTTTAAAACACTTGAGAAAAAGAACAACTAAACTATTTATCTTGCAACTTATTTCTTACTGTTTTGTTTAGAATGGAAAGCCACATCTAGTTTAGTTTTCAAATTCAATGAAACAGCTCCAAAACACACAATGGAATTCGCTTTATCCTAACATAAAATGAAAATCAGTACAACTTTAGGAGTCATTCTTTTTGGTTGCTTAATATGAATTTTAAATATAGAGACTGGCTTTTCTTGTTTTTAAAATGAGGTAAGGGGAAGCCAGGATGGCTCACTTTGGGTTAAGCGCTCACTTTGCAATCCTGGGGACCAAAGATCTAATCCCGGCCCTCACCTGGGGTGAGACCCCGGCCCAGTTCCTGCCCTGCACAGCCCCTCGCCCACCTGTGGAATGAAACTATGTGGAAAAACCAATAATGTGCAACTATGAAGACTGTTTTGGGCCTTCCCCCTTCTCTCTGTCTCTGTATCTCTCTCTCTCTCTCTCTGTCAAAAACAATAAAAATAAATCTTTAAAAAGAAACAAATGTTCCTGATAAACACTTAGAACTTATACATTGTTCTTAAAAAATATCAAGTACCATAGGTTTGCTTGGCTATTTTCAATATAGAGTTGCCAGTAAAGTGTCACTTCTTTTAAAGACATAATCTGGGGCCTGGTTTTGGAATAATTTAGAATCAACCCAAAAGAATTATAATCCTGTGGTTATTAGTCTTTAGGTCACTGATTTCAAATACACACCTACGGGGCCCATTATTTAAAAAAGTAAACAACACTCCATGTGATATGACTTGCAGATTTTACCATAAATTCAGTCCTGTACTAGATGAGGACTTTGTAGAACTGGGCACTAATATCATCGTTGCGAAGTCAGGAACTGAATGTAGCGTAAGATCAGATGCCAGGAAGGTACAGGTGTATATTGAGACTGTGCCATGTTAATTTGAAAGTAGAACTGGGCATGACTGAGAACAGTGCCTAGAGTCAGATAAAACAAGTGAGTCACCAGGGCAGGGGAGGTGGGCTCAGGGAGAAGAAGTTTAGTGGTGGAACGTGTTTGTAACCTTTCCTCCTTAGAAACCCCTTAAAGGGCTGGGACTCTGAGCCTGGTATCCAACAAACTTTGTTTATATATGTGGTGTTAAAAAAAATCATAATGAAGTTATTTTTTATATATCCTGTTCAATTGCTTGATTTTCTTTCTTTTCTTTTTGCTTAGATTGTCACTGAGTTTGTCTCTGCTATTAACTAGCTATGAGAACTTGGACAAGGAGTAGTTTCTATTTGTATTGCATTTTTTTTCTTGGCCAAACAATGAGAAGGTTGGACTAGATGACTTGTACACATCTAACATTGTTCCAACCTATGAATTATTATTCACATTTCTAATTGGCTTAACAAATTCTTTTTGTGTTTTGTGTAGGTAATGAATGCAAAGTTGAATTATTATAGCACCAGTATTCGTGGAGTTTGAATTAATGAGGGTATTTTCGCCCCTGTATATATTATTTAGTAGTTGGTAGAGACCCAATGTTTTGTAACCAAAATGGAAGAATGTCAAATTCAATCAAGAAACAAAATATTTATTAAGTAAACAATAAGGAGGTCTGGGAGAGTGTGACCTGAAGGTCCCAAAGGCCTCTATGCCTGATGATCTGGCTATTATTTGATTTATGGCAGCTTGTCACTGCCCTTGTTTTGACCCAAGAGAGAACTGTGGGGGAAGTTTGTCTCTGAGATAGAGCTGAAGCATTGCTCTGAGGAGTGCCTGGAGTCGAAGTCTATGCTGAATGCCCCTCTCCACTCCTAGATAAACAAGGCAGAGGCACAGTTTGTTCCAGCTGGAAACTGGAAACCATTACTGAATCTATCTATACTCATTGGGTGAGGAAAAGGACAATCTCCAGTAATATCATTTAACTGTGAGTATTTTGTCTTCCCAAAGTAAGACAATTTTATAACTTTATGCTGTCTAAATTAAATATGAATGTTAATTTTGTTGGCAATGTATTTTAAATTATTTACTTTAAACTGTTATTGGACTGTAAGATGTTAATAAAAAGAGTATTTTTTGAGATTTTTAGTTTCCACTTTACTAATTTAATTTTTGCAAAGTAAATAAGCCAATTGTTGTTACTATGATAGTCAAACTATAAAAAGCATTTTCTCTTTGAAAATAAGAAACTTAAGTAAATTATACAGTAATTTGATTCTCTACTAAAGAATGACAAGGCAATTTTGGACTATAGTTGGACTTGATCTTTGATGAAATTAGGTCACTTTACAATGATGTTCATTGTTATATTTTAAAAACAAAACAAAACTTGTTTTTAAATCAAGAACTTATTGATAAAATATATTTAATTTCTTTGAAACAATAGGTTATACTGTAAATTCAAAATAACTTAAAATATATTCTGATAAAGGTAAAATTGGAGAATTATACTTTTATTGAAAATATGATGTAAGTATGAAAATTATTCCAGATTATGGAGACACAAAATATATTTCTATATTTCTGAAGTATATAAAATATTAATTTCAAAGTCATGAAGTTTTAAACTATTTAATCTATTTTCTCTAAGCTGTGAAAATTGCTTGACCTACTATAAATTGAATACTTTTTCATTTAAACCTATATATGGAGTTGTATGCTTCCACGTATATGAAATGTCTAAAACAGGCAAACCCATTAGAAACAGAAACTTGATTAGTGATTGCCAGGGATTAAGGGGGTGAAGGGACTGGGGAGTGACTAATTATGGGCTTGAGATTTCATTTTGGGCTGATATTATAAAAATGCTCTGGAATTAGCTAGTGATGATACTTGCACACAGTGAATATTCTAAAAACCATTGAACTGTACATTTTAAAAGAATGAATTTTATGTTATGTAAATTACATTCCAATAAAGCTGTATAATAAAACAATATGTGAGGAATTCACAGTATAAAATTCTCTTTGTATTCTAAAGTTAAAGGATAGACCCATATAAAGAAATGAAGAATCCTTAATTTGCGTTGTTATTCAAATATATTCTTTTCACTTTCCTTGGTTCCAATAAGCTCAGAGAATTTTGGCTCAAAAAAGCCCTACCGTGAAAAACCTTTCTATAATTATGTAACACTATCATTCATTTGTTTTTAGTAGAGTCTAGTATGAAAATTAAAATGTTTTTCTTGTGAAGCAGTCTACTTTCCAGTTATATCAATTTTATGCAAAGCATTATTCATGACTCAAATAACATATTGCAGGAGTAAAAATGTAAAACCTAAAACTCTTTAACATATAGATGTAGTTCTCAGGAGTCAATGTTTTTTTCTGTTAAAGTTCTAGATATATGAAGCTTTACTAAGAAAAATTTATGATTAAGGTAGAGATGTAAATTTGTTTATGCAATAGAGCATCTTTTCAGTAGAACAGCTGTGAAAAAATACAGTGTTTTATAAAGTTATACCTATTTGCTAAAGAAAAAATATAGACTTTATTTATGCTAAATTGATCCTCTTGATAAAAGCTCCTTTCTTAACTATTTTTGTTTTAATTATTTACTAAGAAAGATAAAAAAACAGACTAATTCCAGGACCGTTGCAGCTTTCTTTTTCCTTCAACAGGAGAGATAAATTTTGATTAAAATTTTGATTACATACCTCTCTCTAAGTTATTAATAATTTACTTAAATGTTTTTAAATTAATTTTATGGATACTTTGTGAAAGTTTTTTTATATGCATACCTATTGTAATACTTCTATTAAGTATTTCAAAGTCTGAAGAAAATTTTAATTAGTGAAAATTTTTATGTAGACAATAATGCAGCCATTACTACAAGCATGTAAAAGAGATAATATTTCATAATTTAAAAGACATAGTTTCTTTTTCTTTTTTTGTTTTTACCAGAGGCTTATTTATGTACATGTCATATGTATACCCTGGAATATAATTAGTCCATAAACTGATAAAAACAGGTCTGCTTTAGACAATATTTTTAGGCATTCATTTATCAGTATTGAAAAAAATTGATTTTAGAACATTGTTATTTATGATATGAACCCTATATAAGATATTTATGTGTGTGTTTGTCAGGATATTACCAGTTTTGTTTCCATGCGCTACCTATTGTTTGTTCTATATTTGTTCTCATATAACTCTCACTCAGCAAAGTCTATATTTAAGCATCACCAAACATGTTTTAATTTTCATTCTTCTTCAGATATTTAATATTTAATATTATATGAAGCCTAATGGTAAATGCAGCAATTTTCAAAGAAGGGTGAAAAACAACTTCAAGTTTTCATGTTCATTTGTAATTTTCTAGAATCTAACTGTGACTTAAAAGAGAAGTTTGGAAAGAACTAAACGGGACTAGTGCAGAAAAGTATAATATAAACTAATAACATTCAGAATTCTTTTTACATTAGAGCCAATTAATTTATTGTGATGTAGGAAAAACAGATGTATACATTGACTGTTTCTGCTGACTTAGTCCTTATTATTTCAGGAGAACTTCATAATTAAATTGCAGTTACTTGGGCATACCACTTTTGCTCATCTGTTCCATCCAATTCTATATAACTGCACCTACACTGTTAGAAGAGTGGGAGATTCAAGCACTTTTAAAGGAACCTACTGTAGATCCTGTCACATGATAAAGAAAACTTTCAGAGATTTTACTATTTGAATCATCTTCATGGATATAGAAACCTTAGTTATGAACTTATATTTTAGTAACAAAATATTTTTTGATATAATCTCAGCAGCTATCTAAGAAATTTGTCATGTATATTTTTGGGCACGATTTAAAACCCACTTCTTTTTTCTTTTCAAAGGTGAAAACATCTTCATCTTCTAATAGGATAAAGCTGTAAAATACAATGGACCTTTATTTTCTTCTCATAACTTTCAATTTCTTACACTGTTATTTCCTGTTTAAATCTATTCAAAGATGCATTATTTTTGGAGTTAATTCTTAGGAAATAACTCAAAAATAGTTTTTCCCATAAGGGATAATCTTAGATTGTGAACAATTATTCCTTGTAGCAGCTTATGATTTTTAGCCTTTACTATTAAAAAATAAACACTTTTCCAGTTATCAATGAACTATTTTCGTTAGTCAAGCAGAGCAAAAATTACTATTTTAATAATGTTTAGCATATCACAAGTCTATGAAAAATAAATATGTACAAAGGACTTAGAAGATTGAAAGCCGCTTTTTCCTACTCTTTAAGTTCCTTCATATTTTGTCTTTCTAATATATCTAAATTTAGAGCACCGAGCTCTTGAATAAAGGTTGTAGGAATCAGTTATTAAGAACTCTACTTTTTAATTTATTTAATTTATATAAATAAATAAAACTCTCCTAACAATTTTTTAAGGATGTTTTTATTGTTCTCTTGTACATATGAGAAAACTAAGGTTCAGAGAGATTTAATAAACGAGCCATAAATAAGTGTAAAAGAAGTGTGTGAAGTCTGACTCCAAAACTTGGTACACTTTCTAGTGCCACAATGATTATGGCCAAGATTTATTAAGTTATTTGTAAAGAGTTGAGCAATAAGAAATTGGCAGAATTAAATAATTTGGTGTAGAGAAGGCATGAAAAATCAGTATTTTCCCAGTTAAAGTATAAATATAGATAAATTCTGTTAGATTCCTTATTTTTCAAAAACAGTATTTTACTTTTATCAAACCAGTCTGATTTGATAATCATATTTTGAAATAATCTACAAAATTTTTGTTTTCTTCATGTTCTACTTCAGCATTCACTAATGAAGTGGTGAGAATTGGGCCAGAGAATGGCAAATACTTACGTCACTACATCTGATGGGTACAGCCTTAATGAACTGGAACAGCACTATGGTATGTAACAACAACAACAAAAAGACAGTAGTTAATGAAACATTACTTAATTTAATTGAAATTTCAAGTATATTGAACAATTACTTTGAATTTTATTTACTAAACTGCATATGAACAAAACATGTTTTGTGGGAATTATGGTTAATTACACAGGTTAAAAAAAAATTAACAGATGAACCAAAGACTTTAAATTATTTCCTACAAGAGAATATAATTAATTTTTAAATTGGTAATGCTAATATGTTGTAAGCCAGAATCAAATGTAAAGAAGAAAAAAGCACAAGTCTAAAATTGTATTCAATTAAAAAAAATAGAATTAACATGTAAATTGAAGTTATTATGGGGGGGTCAGTGAAAGCTAGTTCCCATGCAACTTAGTAAATTTAGATCAGAGAAGTTATTCAATATATTTGAAATTTTAATCTTCACATAAGATTTTTATCATAAGGAAAGAAATAGAACAGATGCAGAACACAATAGGAAATTTGTCCAAAAAGACTAAAGCTACAATATCAATTTAATTTAAAATGCAGTGTTTTTTTACAGGTTGAGGTCTGGTTCCCATGCCAATGAAACATTAGCCAGTATTGTGTAGTCTTCTTCTTTTTTTTTTAAGATTTATTTTATTGATTTTTGACAGAGAGAAACAGAGACAGAGAGAGATGGAGAGAAGGAGGAGGGCCCAGAGCAGTCTCCATAGTTGACATTAGTTTTCCATATAGTTTCACTCCACAGGTGGGCACAGGGCTGCTCAGGGCAGGAACTGGGCCAGGAGCCTCCCACAGAGGTCCCGGCAAGAACTAAACTGGGGGCACATCCCCAGTTCAGCATGTGGGTCCGCATGGGCCGGGGCAGGGATTCGATCCTCGGTCTTCGGGACTTCAAAGCGAGCGCTTAACCCGCTGAGCCATCTCAGCTTTCCCATGCAGTCTTCTGAGAATCATCCAAGAAGGGCTTTCTTTAAAAAAATTTACATTGTTTTTACTGATAACCTTCCTTCTCCTTTTTTTGTTTTATTAAAGTTTCCTTTATTTTATTTTATATGACTTTTTTTATATCAGGGTGTCATTGGTATTTATTGACCACTTTGCATTAGACTGTATACTCTAAAATTGCAAATGATTTATTTGAAATAATAAAAATTATACTGATACCGATCTTGGTGGTAGAATTTGGAGGTTAAGAGCAAGTCTCATCACCTGGTGATTTCAGAACCTCATCACCATGAAAAGTAATAATATTATTAGTTACACACATAGAGTAACAAAGTATTTCTGAATCCTTTTGGAGCTAATTTTCTGCATTTAGTTTCAGTGATTCTCCTGAAAACAGAAAGTAAATTGGTGATTGGAACCTTCTGATAATAATAAAAAATATAATAGATATTATCATTTTATATTTTATACATGCTTTTGCATAGAACATATTATTTCATCCTTTCAGTAATCCTGTAGGTGAATTTATCCCCAGATAAATTGCTAGCTAGTATTGCTAGACTACAGAACAAAAGAAAAACTAGTAATTTAAATCAGGTGTACTAATGGAAAAGGAGGTTGTTAAGGTATATTAAATAGACAGTTCAAACAAACATTGTTTTGGGGTTTTTTTTCTTGAAATAACCAGTGTTAAAGAACAAAATTTTAAGAGTAAATGGAGCAGTTCATGAATATGACAGCATCCCATTTAGCAAGTAGGGAGGTGCTCTGAAAAGTTGTATGATATGTAAGGCTTTTATAAGTAGAAACTACCGGTAGGTGGAACAAGAAAGTTATTAGCAAAAGAAAAGAAAGGATTGTCTCTTAGGAGAAGGTGGGGTCTTGTCAGGCAGATTGCCTCAGCTTCCGTTGTGGGGTAGAGGCAGGATGGGAGTACCCACATGACAGATTACCTCGTTGGTACTGACTAGAAAATTTCAAACTGACTAAGATTACATTCCTAAAAAGAAGGCTGAAACTGCATTTAGGTCAGGTATTAAGTCCAAGTTTTGTGTCATGGGCTTTAGCACAAGTGACTCCACTTGGGCCTGTGGTTTTTCTCTTTAACACCAGATAACTGGTAAAATTGTATTTTAGTTTCATTATTCATGGAGGTTGGGGTGGGATGATTTATTAATTCATCTCTTTACTGACCCGATTGCACGGAAAACAGTTGTAGGCACAACAAGGGAAATGGTGAAGATGGGAAAAACTGTCTTTTGTTCCAAACTGGGAAATACTCATTTCTACTAACGGAGGGAGACTGGATTGGTAGGTAACTGTTAGCACCAAGTACCCTTTCTCCCAGCTCCCCACCAACCTCGGGATGCCTATGGATGGCAGCATTTAGCATGCATTGCAATTCATTTTACTATCTGCCCCTCATTCTGGACAGCAAGTCCCAGAAATAGCTATGCTGAACTAAAACTATGTTGAGCATAAAACTCTGAAATTTGAAAAAATGTGAAACTTTGACTTTTTACCATTTTTTTATATTAAAAAAACTAGATATTTTGCCGGAACAAATCAACTACCAGCTGCATGACACTGATTTTCAAGAGTCAACTTATTGCCAGTACTCTACTGTCCAGTTCCCTGCAGCTCTGCAGTCCCTTTCTTTACAAAGTCACTTCAACACTTACAGCTTGGATCCACAGTTCAGCGGTGGAGAGTGTCGACTTGGTTCCAGTGAATTAAATAAATCTAGTTACATGGTTGCTGACAATGGGTCCCCTGGAATAAAAAGGTCCAGACTAACTAAATCTTCCATGCGAATTAAGGGACAGGAAGAACTCTGTGTAGTTTGTGGTGATAAAGCATCAGGATATCATTATAATGCACTTACTTGTGAAGGTTGTAAAGGTAAGGATAAAGTTAAAACAAAACTGAAACCCAAATGTTCACTGAAGGATCATGAAATTTGAGGCACGTACTCTTACTTTTTACAATGTGAAAAATAAAGGCAGGAAAAGCTCTTAGTATGTTTAAAGATGACAGTTCTGTGGGATTAAAGACATGAGAATGAAATGTAATAAAGTTTTGATTTTCTTTTCATTTTTGACTAAGACTTCTACATTTATATATAAAATTTAATATATTTATAAGGCAGAAGTTCTTCATGTTCTTAGATGAATCTAATGTGGGAACAGAAAATGATTTTTAAAAAGATCTGAATGTTAATTATGAGGGCTGTCTGGAAAAAATAATCCAGCCATTGCCAGTGTAATGAGATATACTGGCAATGGCTAGAGACTTTCCACATAGCCTCGTATTACATCTTCTTGTGTGGTTGATATAATTCATGCATTAGGAGGGAATTTAAATTAAATGACTTCTAAAATTCTAAGTTTTCTTTTTTTTGAGGGGGGGAGTATTTTTTTAAAACAAATGAGAGGTCTGCAACTACAGATCATTCTTGACAATGACATTTTCAAAGAGTGAAATAGTCCTTGATGTTTTGATCTTTTGGAACACTTCTGCATTGCTTTTATTCACAGATCCAATGTTGGGAGAGAACTTGGAAATGATTAAGCCAATACAGCACTAGGTAAACATGTCAGAAGTTTAGGTGAAGTTTTACTGTCAGAATCTCAACTCATCCCTCACAAAGAGCCAAATGAAGACCATAGGAAATGAAGTATCAGCTTTATGAATGGAATAGCTGGGCCAGTATTTGCTTAGTCTTAAAATGCAGAGCCTTGCTGTTAAAAGTAGGTTGAAGAATGAGGCATAGTTTGGAAATCTAAATTGATCTTTCTATTGACTTTGTTGAATCCAAGTCACGAAACTCCCATCCTCAAGTGTATCTACAGAAAAAGAGTGTCTGTCAAGCTTCTAAGTGGGGCATTGACTAAGCTTATCAATTTCACTGTTTGGAATGAAATAAGAGGAAGTTAGCAGGAAATACTGCATAGGAATGAAAAATGAAAGAGGAAATGGGAAGAGGGACTGCTATGCATGGATATAGAAAGTGAAAGAGAGAACACAGAACCCCCATCCCTCCAGTATACACACACATACACACAAAACAGGGCCTATTCAACATCTCAGATCAAATAAACTAGCGATGCTTTCTCATCTGAGGAAGTGCTAAAAATGGAGAAAGACAGAGGAGTAAGTTTAGAAGAATATCTCTTTCAGTATGAGTTGAGGTAGAAATGTGAGAAGAGAAAAAAAAAAGATTTTCTTTATAGGCTTATTTTATATAAGCACACACTCAAGAGAACCTTAAGAGATACTTCATGCATTCTTGCTATTCTATACAACATAGTTTTAAATATGTTTTTAGGTGCTGTAACCATGGTAAAATAGAGAGTTGTTTTAATGTGATGGAGCTATTTAGTTTAATTTCTGGATGTGATTATTGAAAGGCACAATCTTGAAACAAATGTATTGAACAGAAGTTTAAATAATTATCAAGGAAAATGTATATTAAACCAAATCTATTGTGGGAAAATATTTAAATAATTTAGTTAACTTGATTACTTGAAGATATATATTACTTCTACTTGAAGATATATATTAATAAAAACAAGTAACTAAAAATGCCTAATAATAAAATTAAAAAAAATTTTTTATTAGATTTTTTCCGACGTAGCATCACCAAAAATGCAGTATATAGTTGCAAGAATGGTGGTCACTGTGAAATGGACATGTACATGCGTAGAAAATGTCAAGAGTGCAGACTGAAAAAGTGTAAGGCAGTAGGAATGTTAGCAGAATGTAAGTGGCTTTGTGGTTGTTTTCTTTCTTTTTTGAGGAAAATTTTAGTTTTTCTTACTTTATTGAGAAATTAATACATTTTTTCAGGTTGTCATTTTGAAGTTATATTTGTTTGGATTTAAGCTATTTTCTCTAACAACTGCTAAATTAGGACAGCCAGTTACCAATCTAGGTAATTATTTCCATATACCCCATTCTATACTATATATCTCTAATTTTGATAATAATCATATTTTTTTCTCTATTGGAAATCCTTGTATTTTTATATACGAGCAGAATTTTAAATGAGTAGTTCCCTTTCTTCAGGCTTGTGTCTTTAGAAGTTTACATGATACTTGTTGCTTCCAAAATATAATCGATGTGGAAATTTCTCTAATATTAAAGGTCTAAATTTATAACTTGGGGATGCAAAGTTAATATTTATGTCTAGGATGATGATGTACTTTTAAGCAGATAGGTATTGTGCAAGCAAAAGGAGAAGGTAATGTAGTAAATTTAATTGTTGTATACATGCTTGCCAAAAACAGTTCTTGTAAAAAGACAAGTCTGTGACCATATATGTGTACAGTCTAAGACATTTTTCATCAAATTCTATAATGTTCTTTGCTGTACCTAAAGAACTTTCTATGACTGTTATAATATCACAGGTTTGCTCACAGAAATTCAGTGCAGATCAAAGAGACTTCGAAAGAATTTTAAGCACAATAGCTTTCACTCTAACATCAAAGTAGAAGAGGAAGGAGTAGATAACAGGCTTGTATTGTCCACCACTAGATCTGGAAAAGTGGTAAGACTTCATATAAGATTTTTTGTTCCTTTAATTATGATCTCTCATTTATGAAATATGCATTATAGTTTTCCTCCTATGTTCTCTTATAGATTCAGGAAAGCATGGAACTAACTCAAGAGGATCATCAGCTTATTAATAACATTGTGGCTGCTCATCAGAAATATAAAATTCCTTTAGAGGAAACAAAGAAATTTGTATGTGTACATTACTGGAATGAAATAATATATAGTTAATTATGTTAGGAAATAAAAGCATAAACATAAAAGTTTAAAATTTAAAGTGATTTGAAAGAAAATAAAAATTTTGTCATTTCTTTTTGTTGGTTAGCTACAGGAGTATTCAAGTCCTGAACTGAGCTTTTTGCAACTCTCAGAGACAGTACTTGTGCACATACAGGGGTTAATGGATTTTACCAAGGGACTCCCAGGTAATCACTTTATTTGGGGGAAAAAAGTAATTTAACACTTAATTTTTTAAAAGTTCCTTGTTATTTTGGGATGCTATGATGGCTCAGCAGGTTGAATGCTTGCCTTGCAGCCCTGGGGTCCGAGGATCAAGTCCTGGTCCCAGCCCCAGTCCTTGCAGACCCATATGCTAAACTGGGGTGTGCTTCCTATATGGGAGGCCCCTGGTTCCACCCCAGCTCGCGTGCCTCCCATGTGGGAGGCTCCCAGCCCAGTTCCCACCTTGTGCTGCCCCATGCCTACATGTGTGGAATGAGAAACTATGTTGAAGACTAATGACATACAACTATGGAGACTGCTTTGGGCTCTCCCCCTTCTCTCTTTGTCTCTCTTATCTCTCTCTCTCTCTCTCTCTGTCAAAAATAAAATCAATCTTTAAAAAAAAGTTTCTTGTTTTACAGGATGAGGCATTTTAGGAAAACCCAAACTTCCATTTTTCCACCAAAACTGCTTCTAAATGCAAAAACATGTTTATTTTGTGTGGTTTAATTGATCAAGTGGGTAAAAGTATAAATATTTAAAAATACTATTCAAGTGACTTCCAAGTTATGTTTTATTTTTACTTTTTAGAAATAAATTTTTGTTTTTTAGCTATGACATGAAACAAACAAAATTTCCTATGCAATATGAAAAAACTCAAGCCACGGTTGCCTAAAACTTAGCTATCTATTTATATTTACATGTACAGATAACTCACTGTAAAAATAAATTCTTCAAAGCTAAACTATGTTTAATTTGCTCTTGCCACAGGAAAGTATTATCCTGGTTCTGATGAAAGTACCCCAGAATATTGCCATGTGGGGAATCAATTATGTGATCTTTTCTTAAAGGATTTGAAAATTTGACCAGTGAGGATCAGACTGCATTATGGAAGGGGTCAAGAACTGAAGTGATGTTCCTTCTTGGGGCCCAACTTTACAGCAGAAGAGAATGTCTTTCATCAGCTTCTGAAAGTAAAGAAGGCCAATTGAGTCAGTCTTAGTATTAATAATTACTATTACATGTAGAAAGAAATTATATAACATTGAGCTATTTCTTCTTATATTTTAATTTTACTAATTAGTGTAGCAATAAGTACTTTATAATAGTTGTTCATACTTTTCCAATTCATTGGTCTAGCTTTTGCTTTTTTTTTTTTTTTTTTAAAGAAAGCCATTCTTTATTATATAGCATCACAGAAAGCAGATTTTGGAGGGTCTATCATCTTTATATAAAATATGAACTACTAATCTAGCTTCATGTTTTAGTAATAAAAATTATAAAACTACCTTTCATTGGGAATGTTTCCTGGCTAACAGATTAGAGAGACTGAATTTACTATATTTGTACAAAGATTTAAAAAAGTCAGAACTTATATTTTTCCCCTTTACTAGATACTATGAGAATATTAAGTCATTCAGATCATTCACTGAATTGTCACAATCAAAGAGGTGATAGAAGTGATAATTATTCTATGGAAACATTTTGCAATGAAGACTGTCCTACTATGCTGACTGGTAAGTTAACATACAATACAAAATATTAATTAGATGGAAAAAATTGGTCAGTTATAATGCTTCACTTTCTTATACTTCTTTGAGAAAGAAATGATAATGACAATATCTATGATTCTACACTATGATCTGATGAAAATATATTTGATATTTTTTAGGTGTTTCTGAAGAATTTATCAGCACACTGTTTTACTTCTACAGAAGAATGAGTGAGCTTAATATTACTAACACTGAATATGCTGTGCTTGCAGCAACAACTGTGTTTTTTGCAGGTAAAAACCATTCTGCAGTAAAAATGTGGATTAAATTTGGCAATGAAATCATGATGTTTGTGGTTATTATATTATTAATTGAAGCCAAATTTACCATTTTTGTTTCCCCAAAATTGCCTTCTCTGTAAGAACATTCCCTTCAGCTTACAAACATGCTGTAATTTCTTGGTCCCTTAAAAAAATGTCTTCTTGACCTCATATTCCCCTTTTGCTGCTATTCTCCATTTCTCTATTATACATTACAGAAAAATAAGATTTTGTTTTAAAGTTGTCTACATTCCTGCCTCCATTTCCATTTCTCCCTTCCCATTTACTTCTGAAACCAAGACTTCAGATTTTGTCTCCTCCTTTCCATTCTGCCATAATTTGTCAAGATATTCAATAACTTAGCATTGCTGATTCCAGTGGTCAAGTCTTAGTCCTAGTCTTACTTGATCAATCAGCTGCATTTGACAGAGGAAATCACTCCCTCTCTCTTAGAACACTTCATCACTTGGCTTCAGTTGATCACTCCCTCCTTGACATGCTCCACCTCCCCATCCCACCACCCCCACTTGATTTCCAGGGCATCATACTCTCTTGATTTTCCTCCTTAGTGCTTGCTATTTTTGTCTCATTTGTTAACTCCTTCTTAATTCCTAACACTGATAAATGTTAAGAGTGTCCTAGGGCTCAGTTTTCTTCTATATTCACTTCTTTTGAAATTTCATCCTATATCATGTATTTAAATGCCATCTATACTCTGATAACTCCCACATTTGTATACCAATCTGGACGGCTCCCTTAAACTCCATTAAATAGTCTACTTAAGATTTCAACTTGGATGTCTAGTAGGCATATCAAATTTAATGTGTTCGGGGAAAGCCGGGACGGCTCAGCGGGTTGAGCGCTCGCTTTGGGGCCATGAGGACCGAGGATCGAATCCCGGCTCCGGCCCAGGCAGGACCCACGTGCTGAACTGGGGAGTTCCCACAGTTTGGTTCTCTAACTGTCTCTGTCTCTGTCTCTCTCTCTATCTGTCAAAAAGTAAAATAGAAATAACTATGCACTGA
>PVKE010016086.1:0-32497 GCA_004027555.1 Craseonycteris thonglongyai
CGAGGATCGAATCCCGGCTCCGGCCCAGGCAGGACCCACGTGCTGAACTGGGGAGTTCCCACAGTTTGGTTCTCTAACTGTCTCTGTCTCTGTCTCTCTCTCTATCTGTCAAAAAGTAAAATAGAAATAACTATGCACTGAAGACAAAAAGATAATTTCTCTCTATAAATGTGAAAAGATAAAAAAAAAAAAAATTTCTGATCAAAATGAATACTTTACCAACAAAATTAAGAAGTTAGAGCAGAACCAAAAGGAACTCCTCAAAATGAAAGGCATAATAAAATAGGAGAATTCAGAAAAGAACTAACCAGAATAGGAAACAGGGCTGACCAGTAGGAGGAAAGAATTAGTGACATGAAGATAGAAACATGGAAATTTCACAGAAGAAAGAAGAAAGTGATCTGAGAGTCATTGAGATGATCATTTTTTATTAATGAAATAGATTATATTAATTGATTTTCTAATATTCCTCTCTTGCATTTCTGAGATAAACCCAACTTGGTGTGCTGATGTATTATCTTTCTCATTTTTTTAATATATTTTGTACATATGGTTTGGACATGATTTTCTTCAGAATATTTGTATTTATGTTTATTAGTGAGGTGGAAACTGGGCCAGGGGCCTCCGCATGGGAAGCACACCCCACGAGCCAGGGGCTGAATCTGGGGGCAAGAACTGAACTGGGGGCCTCCCACATGGGAAGCTCGCCCCAGCAACAACCAAACTGGGGGCCTCCCACATGGGAAGCACACCCCAGTTCAGCATGTGGGTTCACAGCAGCCAGGGTCCAGACTCAATCCTTGGACCCCAGGGCCACAATGCAAGCACTTAATCCGCTGAGCCATCCCAGCTTCCCAGAAAGGTCTTTAAAAAAGGAAGTGAGGAGGGCTAGAGAGAGATTTGAAGATGTTATACTCTCCACTACGGAGATAGAGGGAGGCACCAGGAGCGAAAGAATGCAGGCGCCCTCTAGCATTAGGAAAAACCAAGAGAGAGTCTCCTCTAGAGACTCCAGAAGGAAAGCAGCCCTGCTGATACATGTTAGACTTCTGACATCTAAAGTTGTAAGACAATAAATTGTGTCATTTTAAGTCACTAAACTCATGGCAATTCGTTAGGACAGCAATAGGAAACTAACACACCTCCCTTCCAAAATCTGTCTTGTTGCCACTACTGGGTCAGGTCCCCAGTGTCTCTCCCTTGGACTGCTTCAACAGCAACCTGTTACCTCAGTTTCTCATTTCTCCCACTCATAGCAATCCTAAATGTTTTTTACATTATGCCTGTGATTACAGGATGGCCCTGGTGCTCAATTGCTTTTAAAATCCTTAGTATATCTCAATAGTCTGTCCTCCACATACATATCTATTCTTATTTCTAGTAACTTAGTCGTAAGTTCCAAATTATCCTGAAATGCCTTACTGTTGATTATCCCCATGATTATGTGCATGTGGTTCCTTCTTTCTCTAGTTCCCACTCTCGTATCCATTGCTTTCTACCCAAACACATTCTCCAGTTAAATTTCTACTAATTGTTACACAGTGCTCAAGTATATTTTCCCATTAGAAGTCATTCCTAAATTCCAAGTGTTGGTGGAGATGTGGAAAAACTGGAACCTTCATTCACTGCTGGTAGAAATGTAAAATGTGCAGCCACTTTGAAACAGTTTGGTAAGTTTTTTCTTTTTTGCTTAAAACAACAGAAATCTATTCTCTTACAATTTAGGAGGTGAGAAATCTGAAATTAAGAATGTCAGCAGGCTTGGCTCTGAAAGAGGATCTGTCCCACGCCTTTCTTCCAGCTTCTGGTGGTTGCAGGCAATCCTTGGCATTCCGCAGTTTGTGGCTGCGTCACTCTGATCTCACCCTATGACATCACGTGGCCTTGTTCCCTATGTCGTTGTGTGTCCTTTCTCAGTTTGGTAGTTTCTTAAAAATTAAACACAGGGGAAGCCGGGATGGCTCAGTGAGTTAAGCTCTTGCTTTGTAGCCCTGGGGACCAAGGATTGAATCCTGGCCCCACCCTGTGGAGAACCATATACTTCCCATGTGGGAGACCCCCCAATTTAGTTCTCACCCCCTGGTTCAGCCCCTGGCTCGAGGGGTTGTGCCTTCCATGCGGGAGACCCCCAGCCCGGTTCCTGCCCTGCGCAGCCCCTGCCCACCTGTGTGGAATGAACCCATGTGGAAAATTGATGATGTACAACTACGGAGACTGCTCTGGGCCCTCCACCTTCTCTCTCTCTCTCTCTCTATCTCTGTCTCTGTCAAAAACAATACAATCTTTTTTAAAAAATTAAACACAGAGTTCCATTTGACCCAGTAATTACACTTCCAGTTATATACTCGAAAGGAATTCAAGCTCATGGCAACACAGAGCTGTGTGTACAAATTTTCATAATTGCATTATTCATAATAACCCCAAACTGGAATATTTAAAGAGCTATCAACTGGTAAATGAATAAACAAAATGTGGTACAACCACCCATTCTATAATTCTAAGGAACAAAATACTGATGCATGTGTTCCACATGGATAACCCTCAGAAATCATTATGCTGATATATAAAAGATTACACCACATTTTCCAGTCAGGACAGCAGAGTAGGTAAGTGCTTTGCTTGCCTCCTCTCACAACCACATCAAAATTACAACTGAAGCACAGAACAGCCATCATTAAGAATCACTTGAAGTCTAGTAAACTGAAGCCCTACAACTAAGGATATTGTTAGGAAGGACCAAGACTGGTAGGAGGGGCAGAGATGTGGAGCAAGATGGATCCACACCCACGTATGGCCACTAAATATTGGGAGGGACAACTCCACTGTGGAGGTCCTCCAGGAGTGAGGGGTCCCAGCCCCACACCAGGCTCCCCAACTCAGGGGGCCCATAACTTCTGGATAGAAAACCAGCAGCGCTTGTGGCTGAGTGATAGGAGGGTGGACGCTGTTCCCGGCACTCCTCTTAAAGGGCCCATGCACCACCTTACTTGCGGATGGACTCACTCACTCTGAGTTCCAGCAGTGGCCAGCACACTGAAAGGAGCCAGGAGCATGTGGGGAGGAACCGAATAGGCCCACTACAGGGTGAGGGCAGAAGGGGCAGCTTTCTCAGACAGAGGAGCTGGCAGAGCCATTGCTTCTTGAGTGCTCCCTCCTCCCACCTGCAGGTGGTCACCACGGCTGAGTCTCCATCAGCCTGGCTAACGCTGTTGGTTCACCCTGCCCTGGTGATTGAGTCCCTGAGACCCTGTCCCACCCCATGTGCATGCCTACCCAAGCTGCTCCCAGTGGCTTTTCATATGCTTGTCTTGGCTTATGCTGCAGGCTTTCCTAAAGTCTCTAAAGGCTCACAAAACCCAAACAGGCAGCCTCTTTCTTTGGCAAGTCCTGTACCTCTGGCTGAGCAGTTCTAATTAAGCCCAGCATTAGTGACAGAAAGCTGGCCTTGGTTTGTAGCTTGGTCCCTCAAGTCACCTCCAAGCCCAGCAAATGTAGCAGCCATCTGTAGATTGCTTTTTGGCTTATGCCAGGTGGTCCCAGGCAAAGCACAAGCTGCAGCTAATCTTGGCCTGTGGCAGGGACCCTCTAAGGAGGCCCTGGGGCTAGCATGCCCAGTGGGTCAGGTTCCAAGTGAGCTGGAGCATCACTCAGCTGCCTCCAAGGTCAACACACACAAAGGACAGACTGGGCAGGTGCCAGAGCCCTGCTAAAGCAAATCTCATTCTATAGGATCAGCACCTGCGTAGCAACTTCTCCACTATAGTCACAACTAGTCCTCACAACCAATTAATCTGAGGGTCAACCCCTTCCTTTGAAAGGGACAAACAGCAACCAATGCTCAACTACAACAGGAGGGCACACACAACACACAAGAGTAACACAACTGGAGCTACTGGCTCAGGACACAAGGGAGACTGTGACATAGGGTCCCGTAGCACACCTACTATAATAGGGCTCTCTCTACTAAGACCAGGGGACATAGCAGCTCTACCTAATATATAGAAACAAACACAAGGAGGCAGTCACATGGAGAAACAAAGAAACATTTTCCAAGTCAAAGAACAAAACAAAGCTACAGAAAAAGAACTAAACAAAAGGGAGACAAGCAATCTACCATATGCAGAGTTCAAAACACTAATTATAAGGATGCTCAATTATATCAGGAAGAATTTCAACAAAGAGATAGAAAATGAAAATAGAAAACACAAAAAACTAGTCAGAAGTGAAGACTGTAATAACTGAAATAAAGTATACATTTGAGGTAATCAACAAATTAGATGAAGCAGAAGATAGAATCAGTGATTTGAAAGATAAGGTAGCAGAAAACACCCTATCAGAACAGCAAAAAGAAAAAAACTCCAAGAAAAATAATAATAAAGATAGTTTAAGGGGCCTCTAACATAACAATTGTACCAATATTCATACCATAGGGGTAAAGAGAGAGCAAGGAATTGAAAATATATTTGAAGAAATAACAATGGAAAACTTCCCTAGCTTGGTGAAGAAAATAGACATACAAGCCCAGGAAGTGCAGAGAGTCCCAAATAAGAAGAACTTAAGGAGGCCCACACCAAGACACATCAAACCTAAAATGCCAAAAATTAAAGACAAAGAGAATCTTTTTCTTTTTCTTTTTAAGATTTATTTTATTGATTTTTGACAGAGAGAAACAGAGAGAAGGGGGAGGGCCCAGAGCAGTCTCCATAGTTGACATTAGTTTTTCATGTAGTTTTACTCCACAGGTGGGCACGGGGCTGCACAGGGCCGGAACTGGGCCAGGAGCCTCCCACATAGGTCCCAGCAAGAACTGAACTGGGGGCACACCCCAGGTCAGCAAGTGGGTCCACATGGGCTGGGATTCGATCCTCGGTCCCCGGGGCTTCAAAGCAAGCACTTAACCTGCTGAGCCATCCCAGCTTTCCCCAGAGAGAATCTTAAAAGCAGCAAAAGTAGTTAGTTACTTACAAGGGAGCTCCCATAAGACTGCCAGCTGATTTCTCAACAGAAATTTTTAAGGCCAGAGGAACTGGCATGAAGTATCCAAAGTGATGAAAAGCAATAACCTACAACCAAGATGACTCTACTCAGCAGAGTCATCATTTAAAATCAAAGGACAGATAAAGAGCTTCCCAGACAAGAAAAAGCTAAAGGAGTTCATACTACCAAACCAGTAATATAAAAAATGTTTTAAAAGACTTCTTTAAGAAGAAGGAAAATAAGATAAAAAATATGAATAATAAAATGGCAATAATTACATTTCTATTGACAATTATTTTCAATGTAAATAAATGCTCCAATCAAAAGACATGGGGTGACTGAATGAATAAGTAAACAAGATCTTTATATATTGTACCTACAAAAGACCCACTTCAGATTGAGAGGCACACAGACTAAAAGTAAAGGGATACAAAAAAAGATGTTCCATAAACATGGAAATTTTTTTAAAGCTGGGATAGTGATACTTATATCAGACAAAATAAACTTCAAAACAAAAGCTATCACAAGAGACAAAGAAGGATCCAGTAATCCCACTTTGGGGCATTTATCCAAAGAAACCCAAAACACTAATTCAAAAGACATATACATCCATATGCTTATTGCAGCATTATTTACAATAGCCATGATATAAGAAGCAACCTAAGTGCCCATCAGTAGATGGATGTATATAAAGAAGTGAAACATACCGGTATATACAATGAAATATCACTCAGTCATAGAAAAAAATGAAATGATGCTATATGCAACAACATGAATGGACCTGGAGTATATTATGCTAAATGAAATAAGTTAGACAGAGGATGACAAACAGCATATGATTTCACTTATATGTGGAATCTAAAGAACAAACTAAATGAACAAACAAAACAGAAAAATATCATAGATAAAGAGAAAGTTTGATGGTTGCCAGATGGGAGGGGAGTTGAGAGGACAAATGAAAAAGGTGAAGGAATTAAGTACGAGTCGGTAGTTACAAAATCCTCATGGGGATGTAAAGTATTTGTATAGCAAAAGAATGCAGTCAATAATATTGTAATAACTATGTATGGTGTCAGATGGGTAAAAGATTATTGGGGTTATCATTTCAAAGTTATGTAAATGTCTAATCACTATGTTGTACACCCAAAACTAATGTAATATGTCAACTGTAACTAAAAATAAAATTATTAAAACATTATTATTAGAAAATAAAGGAGAACAAGGATGAAAAGAAAAAAGGGAGGGAGAGAGGGAGGGAGGGAAGGAGAAAAAAGCAAAGAATGAAGCAATATGTAAGAGTTATTTTATGCCATATAAAATGAATCACATGAACAAACTAGCTTTCAAATCTAGTTGAAAATCACATCACTGTTTACGGGAAAGGTATGAGAGCACAGTCAGGTTAGAGTCCATTCCAACTTCAATCTCTTCCTCTGAAAACTGGGGAAAATAAGAGAAAATAACTCAGGGAAATGTCAGGACCACATAAAATTATACATGTGAAGCAACAAGTACAGTCCTGCTATGGCAGTGGTCGACAAACTCGTCATCCAAAAGAGCCAAATATAAACAATACAAAATTGAAGTTTATTCAAAGAGCCATTTTTTTTAAACTTAAGCTTTACTTTAGTAGAGACATTTTTATGGAAATAATTAGGATTAAAAGTACACTCTCGAGCTTGCCTTTGCTAAATATGTCTTAGTTTAACGGTACATTAAATAAAACTTGGTATCATACTTATATAAAGATAATATTTATTAAAAAATATAACAAGTTAAATAATATAAAAGGTATCCTTAAAAAAAAACTACAAATACTCCACTAATGTGAACAATGGCCTTGCATTTCCTTGGACAGTAAGGGTACCGTAAGTCAGGTTTGTATGTTGTTGTTTTTAATTTTAGGCACGAATTGCGGGCAGCAATTCGACGGAGATAATGATACACGTTTGCGAGCGACTATCTGTGCTATTGTTGCTTTTTAAAAATGTGCCTCTTTTCTGTAGGCTTGCGTTTCAAAAATGTTTACTTGTCTCTTACAAGGCACGTTAATAAATAATATTCCATGCCTGCACTAAACATTTTGTGGAAGAGCCGCAGCCAAGGAGTCAAAGAGCCGCATGCGGCTCATGAGCCGTGGTTTGCCGACCACTGGCCTATGCAATTTCACAAAATATCATAGCTGAAAGGAACCTTAAAAGCATTGTACTCCTGGGGATGCCAGGATAGCTCAGCAGGTTGAGCACTTGCTTTGCAACTGCAAGGTCCGGGGATTGAATCATGGCCCTGGTCCATATAAACCCATATTCTGAACTGTGGCACAACTGGTAACCGCCAGGATGGCAGCGAAGGTTCTCACCTCCCATGTGGGAGGCCCTGGTTCAGTTCCCGCCCCGAGTAGCCTCACATCCACCAGTGTGGAATGAAACTATGTCATAACTAATAATGTACAATTATGGAGACTGCTCTGGGCCTTCCCCCCTTCTCTCTCTCTCCTTCTCTCAAAATAATAAATCTTTTTTTAAAGATTAATTTTAGTGTTTTTGATAGAGAGACAGAGAGACAGAGAAAAGGGGGAGGGCCCAGAGCAGTCTCCATAGTTGTACATCATTAGTTTTCTACATGGTTTCATTTCACAGGTGGGCACTGGGCTGCATAGGGCAAGAACTGGGCCCGGGCCCTACCACATGGGAGATGGGGGCCTCTGCCCAGGGTGGGTGCAGAACCAATGGCCTCCCACATGGGAAGCTCACCCTGGAGAGAATTGAACTGGGGGCACACCCCAGATCAGTATATGGGTCCTCATGGGCTGGGACCGGGATACGATCCTCAGACCCCAGGGTTGCAAATGAACAGTCAACCTGCTGAGCCACCCTGGCATCCCCATAAAATAAATCTTAAAAAAAAAAATTGTACTACTTGACATAGACTGAGGGGCCAGACAGAGAAGGGAACATGTTCAACACAGTGCAGTTATTCACAGAGCTGGCTCTAATACCCAGCCAAGGTATTTCCACTTCCCTACACTGCCCTGATGCATGTTCTTTGGAAGAAATGATGGTCAGAGCTGTAGGCACATTCCCATCTCCATTTCTCATACCTTGTGATGCCCTGTACTCCCAATTCCAGAAAAAAAAAAAAAAATGCCCTCATGTTGCCCTCTAGACATCCAACAGCTCACCTATCCCAGCCCAGGGCTTCATTTTCTCAGTATACTGAGGACAAACAGCTCTTGGGAAAGAGATTCCTTTAGACAAATTCAAATAAAAATTCTAACTGGTACTTTATCTACTCAATCTTTTCAGTAGGATTACTTTGGAACCCAGATGAGTTTCTAAATGTCAAATATTTAAGGCAGAATGCGGAAGGGATTTTTATCTCTTGTAAACCAGTCAGCCTGTGGGCAGAATTACTCATGGTCTTGCTCTGTTTTAAGTCATAAAAGGTTCAGGACAAAGGGAAAGACAAATTGGTGAGTACTGGGGCAAGAAGGAAGAGAGCCGTCCCTGGTTGGAAGTACTGTGAATTGTACTGGGCATTAACCCGGAAGAACTCTCTGGAGCTTGGGGCAGTATTAGACCCACCTTACATTTGGAATCTGGATTTGGAAAAGGAAGAGGGGACTTCTACTGAAGCTTTTGAAACCAACTCATGGCTAAGAACACATGATTTATCAGGGGTATCCATCCAATCTTTTGGCTTCCCTGGGCCACATCTGAAGAAGTAGAATTGTCTTGGGCCACACATAAAATACACTAACACTAACAATAGTTGATGAGCTAAAAAATTTATATATATATATATATATATATATATATAATAAAATAAAATAAATATTATGTTTTAAGAAAGTTTATGAATTTGTGTTGGGCCACATTCAAAGCCATCTTAGGCCACATGTGGCTTACAGCTACAGATTGGACAAGCTTGACTTACAGGAAATATTTGATGAGACCATTTTGGTAAGGAATTTTTTTTCCCCCTAAATAGGATTATGTTTAAGGAATAACAGAGTATACGGCATCTAAAGAGATATCAGTCTCCAAAAAATATATATGTATTTTATGAATTTGCTTGAATTCTGTTTAAGATTACTTTCAAGTTTATTTCATATAAAACAGTACTGGAGCTCTTATATTAGATAAGATTAAATATAGGATGATTTTCTGTAACCTGAAATTGCAGTTAGTAGGAAGAGATTAGCAAATCCAGAAGGAAGGAAATTGGAAAACGAAGCAGGTGTTTGTCAGAACAGAGTGAACTGACAGGTATTTGGTGAAGGAAGAAATTGATGACACTAGGATAGGGATTCACATCCAAAAAAAGTAGGTGTGGCTAGAAAGGAGGATAATTAGGAAAGAGAGAGGAATGGTAGAAAGGAGAGCTCGAGATGGAGACTTGCAGTATAAGTGACAAATACCATTCTTCCTCTAGCTAGCACATCCGACAGTTCCTCTCTTTCCCTTGTTTCTCACTCCATGTGTTTCTTAAAGATTAGGCTTGGCTTTTCCTCTCACCCAACACTTCCTCACTGCCTCAGGAATATAAATTGTTCATATGCTTTCAATTGCAGGAATACAGATTAAATTAAGACTTGCATCTCTACCCCGGATCTCTTGCTTTTTCTCTAGTTGAATTTCCTACATCGAATTGCCCTGGACTGTTTAACAAACACAATATTAAATTTGTTTTGTGTATTCGCAGACATAAGATGTTTTTCCTTCAATATTTAGTTGTACCTCCCCAACCAGCTCTTTTATCTCTGATGATTCCAACCCCTCAGTAAATCTCTTGGAGTCACGGTCAGATTATTTCATGATGCTGGAGAGTTATTTTCTTTATGTTTTCTGGTGAGGTCTTAATTTGTGCCTTTCTGGTTAACCCCTTTATGCTGGTTTTTGTTTGTTTTTTGTGGCCACTTCCAGTAAGAGCCCGTTTTCTTCTGTCTCTGCCCAATACTTCATAACTTGACAGTGTTTCCTAGACAATAAGCAAACATTTTAAATAGTGCCAATAAACTCAATTGGTGTAAAAAGAAAAACTTGACATTTTTGTTTGCTGGATGTTAAGAGCAAGAGCCACCAAATGGAAAATATGAAGAGCTGAGCAGGATGACGTCTCACACCTCATTGGGAGGAAACATGGTAACCATTGTATTAAAAAAAAATCCCAAAAAAAACCTGTGGGTTTCTTTCAAGTCCCACATATTAACTCTATGTTAAAATATTCCAAAAGTTCTAGAGGGTAATAAAGGTAATAATATTTGCATACTCTTTACATTACAATGATTATTAACATAATTGTTGCATTGAATACTTTGAAACACCTTAGGTGTTAAAATTCTCATTTTAGGTGTTATTTTCATTTTAGAGTTGAAAGATACTAATGATCAAAGGTCATGACTTGTAAGTGGCAAAGCTAAAATCTAACCTCTCTCTAGTTGAGTCAGAAAGAGGGCAAGTTTGGAAAGACAATGACACGTGTTATTCTGAATACCTGAAGGTGCTAAAGACCTTCCTTATGAGAAATTCTTCTCATGGAAATATATGTCTTTTCCCCAAGAGCACACAAAACAGTCACTAGCTGAAGTCTACTGAATGAAATGGTGAGTGATAAGCACTGGTTAGACATACCCACCAGGGCCCAAACTGACTGTTTTTCTGGGGGGTAGGATGGTAAAGGTAGAAATCTAAGTCTGCCATCTATCCAGTTATCTAACATAGATGTGGATATTTTTCTTGCAAAAAGAAGTAAGGTTCCTCTTAGGTCACTATAAAGAAATCAAGTAAATTTCTAGCAAGAATGTACTCATATATTTGGTAAACTTTAATGTTTCAATTATTTATTACAGTGTTTTTTATTTCCTATACAGGGTGGTTACATTTGTCTTCTGAGAAGATGATGTCTTCCTTGGAAGTATAGCAGCCTTGACTAAAATAAATGAGATCCACAGATAGAGGCCAGTGGGTATCAGGAAAGAATGATGTTCAGGTTCCCGAAAGTGTATTTGTAGTTCTAGTTTAAATAACATCAGTCCCTATGCCTTGAAGTGTCCATATTATCTGAGAGCTTGCTTCTCAACTTAATATATAGTAAACCATTTAAAAACATATTCTCTTGCAGTGATTGATTGCTGCATAACAAATCATCCCAAAACATAGTAGCTTAAATCAATAATGATTTCTTATTTCTCATAATTTTGTGGGTTGACTGGACTCTGCTGAGAAGTTATCCTGTTGTACTTGATGCTGGCTAGGGACACTCATTTGGCTACATTCATCTGGTGGCTGCACTGAGTGAGAAGGTCCCAGAAGGCTTTATTCATATGACTGGCCTCTTGGTGCTTCTCCAGTAGCCACTTTCTATCCATGTGTCACCTTATATCTGGTGGAAGTCTACCTTAAGCTTCACAGTGGCTGGTTTCCCCAGAGAGAGAAAGAAGTTGCCAGGCCTTTGAAAGCCTAGCCCTAGACCCAGAAATGTCACAGTGACACCTCTGATGCATTCTATTTGTTTAAGGAAGTCACAGGTGGTGAGGTTGGGAGGACTTCACCTTTTGATAAAAGGAGAGGTAAAGTATCATTGCCAAAGACACATGGGATGGGAGAAATTGTTGGAGTCATCAATGGAAATAATCTACTGTATTCTTTCAAACACAAGCATCATTAAAAATAATGAAAGCAGAAAGGTTAGTTCAAAGGAGAGTGAAGGAATTGAAACATTTGAATAATGACCTTATGCATTATTTTACTAATTGTTTCTGTTTTGGTCATTAGTTTAAGTTTGGTCTCAAGCCTCTGCACTTTTTTTTTTTAATTTAATTTAATTTATTTTTTTTTCCCCAAACATTCTCTTTATTACGTGTTTGATCCAGAGGAGAAACTAAGTGCAGGAAGAGGGGAATGGGTGGGGGAGGGGCCCCCACCAAGCCTCTGTCTCAAGCCTCTGCACTTTTTAAAAAATTTTTTTAAAGATTTATTTATTATTTTTGACCGAGAGAGACAAAGAGATACAGTCAGAGACAGAGAGAAGGGGGAGGGCCCAGAACAGTCTCCATAGTTGCACATCATTGGTTTTTCCACATAGTTTCATTCCACAGGTGGGCGCAGGGCTGCACGGGGCAGGAACTGGGCCGGGGTCTCGCCCTGGTGAGAACTGAACTGGGGGCACTCCCCAGCTCAGCATATGGGTCCACACAGGCCGGGGCCGGGATTCGATCTTCAGTCCCCAGGGCTGCAAAGTGAGCGCCTAACCCACTGAGCCATCCCGGCTTCCCCCTCTGCACTTTTTTAAACCTACAACAGAAACTATTGTGATAGCCTAGAATGGAAGTTGCAAGACAATTTCCTATCGTGTAGTTTAAGTATTGTAAAGAGTCAGAGAAATATTTTGATGAATTGAAATAAAAAGAATCCTATGGCCTCAAAGTAAAATTGTAAAGATGCTTTCAGGAATAAGTATCCAGTTGATCAGACTGGAAATGATTTTGTTAGTTTTTCTATTTGTAAAACTTCCCTATCCCAGGCACAAAAAGGAATAGTTGCTATGTCAGGTGTTCAGATAGTCTAACTGATGGGAAATTAAGTAACAAATTCTGGAATTGATATATGAAGACAGTTTTCTTGTATAAATACAAATATTAGACAATGGTCTAATAGCTGAGTTAAACAGAAATAAGGAGACAGAAATATTCCTTACTTTTATTAAAATAAGCTAAAGAACAGATTCAGGTTAAGTTATATATACAAATATAAAATCAGCCAAATATTTAATCCCATACTAAGGTTTTCTAAATATCTTAAGCTATATTTTAAACTATGTATTTATATAGTTAATATAATACAACTAAAAAGGCTTTGTAGTGAATTATTTCTAGTAGCACAAATTGCTATTGTGCTAATTATCAAATGCTAATTAATATGTAGCTATAATTTCATGTAACTTGAAATGGCTTCTATATTAATATGAAGTAAACACACAGCATCTTCAATGTGACAATATTGAGAAAGATATGGTCAGTGACTAGTGTTTAAAACAGAAAAGAAAAAATTTTAACTTTATAAATACAAGTCATTTATATGCCTGTTTAATAGGATAACCAGTTCTCACCCTGAGTAAATTATAGATTAATTATAATGTTGATGGAATCTGAGTCCCTGCTGCTGAAATACAAAATGGGTATAATTCAGATATATTTGCAGAATTCCATTAAGTGATCATTTACTGAAATTACTGAAAGTTTTACTGAAGTTAGAAATTTACTAAACAGGGGATGCCTGGATGGCTCAGTGGGTTGAGCGCTCATCTTGCAGCCCCGGGGTCCGAGGATTGAATCCTGGCCCTGGCCCTTGCGGACCCATATGCTGAACCTGGGTGTGTCCCCAGTTCAGTTCTTGCCAGGGCCCATGCAGGAAGCCCCTGACTTGGTTCCTGCCCTGTGCAGACCCGCACCCCCCTGTGGAATGAAATTACATTGAAAACTAATGACTATGGAGACTACACTGTGCCCTCCCCTCTCTCTGTTTCTCTTTGTGTGTCAAAAAACAAGAAAAATAAATCTTAAAATAAAATGCACTAAATGTTCTTTGCCTTAATGGTTTTCTTAAATTAATATTTCACAGCATATGTATCATTTCCAAGCTAATTAGAGTTAGATTAAAGATCAAATAATGATTACATATTATTCTGCATTTTAAAAGCACATCTGTTTTAATTACATTAAAATATGGTGATAATTAGCTTTAACATCCATTTTTAATTTATAGAATTTAACCTGTTAGATGGTTGTCTGCAAACTACTATTTCCTTGATAAAACTAACAGAGAGTAAGTACCGTAGTGTGTATATTTGTGTGTGTGTGAAAGAAACTGAAAGAGAGAGACAGAGAGAGAGAGATCTCTTAGTTAGATAATAAACACCAAATTTACCTTGGTTAATGGAAAACAATCTCTAGAAAGTCTCTTCTAGTGGGAGATATGTCCAGGACACTTGTACCATGTGCTGCAGAGAATCACAGGACTTAGAGTTGAAAGGGAGCATTATGTCATCTAGCTTATCCACTCTCTTATTTTACCATGAGAAAATGAAGGTACAGAAAATAACACATCATGACAAGGTTATACAAAGTTGCAAGACAGGCTCAGAACCCCGTATCTTAACTTTCAGACCAAATATTTTTATTATTCTCTAAACTACCACTCTTAAAGACTTCTAGTCATCTACTAAAACAGGAACAAAGTTGTTGAGTGAATGACATTAATCGAAGACAAACACATATACACATAGGGAGAACAGTAACTTGTGACATTTTATTCTTATATAATATCTTAACTATATGCGTTAAAAAAAAATCTGTGTATTTGTGAGTCAGCTAATATCTTACCCTGGCTCCTTAGTTATTTTTCAAGATTTTACTCTTTTATAGAATTTTTATTTCTCTTCTGGCAGTATATTTTAATTAAAAAAAATGGGGGTGAGGGGGCAGAGAATTCTGTGCTTTGTGTTGTGAAACCATGATTGGAAATCAATGGTGGTGACAAATGAGTAAGAAATGGCCATCTTTTTGAAAAAATTGTAATTCTATGGCAAGTAAGTTATAAACCATAAAACATTTTAGAGTTGAAAAAATTTTCCAAATATCATTCATTTTCTAATGTTTTGTAGTCTGGGACATTTGCAAGAACAGTGAAGAGCAGTGATATAGCTAATTTGGAAGAGGGAACATCTACTCTCTCCTCATCTCTTCATTCCCTGCCTGAGAGCTTTGTTTCTACCCTTTACTCAATCATCTCCCTAATCCAAAACATTCAAAAGCCTCTTAAACACAACATTTTAATGGTTCAGTCTAGTTAAAATAGAAGTGACCCTCTAAACGGGCTTTGTGGTTGGGGCAAGTTGGAACAATTACTATATTCAAATATCACCAGGACTGAAATGGAGACTAAAGGCAGAGTCCAAGAAAATAGGCTTACAGGGCTGATACAGGGCTAATTAAATACCCTTTTCTGTGGTACACTGCCTTATTCTTCAAGCAGCAGGAGCACTATAAGCAAAGTCTGCATTTTTAATTCTCTGTAAAGTGCTCTGCAAACAAACAAACAAATAAAACCAAAGTGCTTGGAGATTCCCAGGTACATGTGTGGAAAATCGGAGAAAACCAGGGTGTGAAGAGGTCACGCTGAGGTGGAGAAAAGGAGTGTTCAGGTGTCCCTCACCATAACAGCACCCAAAAGAGAGCTATATAAGTAAATTTAATAGCTGGCAAGCTGGCACAGGTGACACAAGTCAGAAACTATACAGGACTCTGGAAGAAAACTCACACTTACAGGGTCAAGTGGGCTTCTGTGAAGCACCTGAGACATTTGCGGAGGATAAAAGTCATCACTTGATTTGGTCACGAGATGATGAAGTGCAACTGGCCTTCATGTGGCTGAAGAACACAAGGGAATCTGTATAGTATGGAGGTGAGAAACACGCACTGGAGACAGGAAAGCATTGCAGTTTGAGATTTGTGAGCATGAGTGATTCAGGAAGCAGCGTGCTAGGTGGCCGGGGTTGCCCACGGAAAGTCAAGTAGGTATGCAAATGTCATCAGAAGAATATTTTTCTTTGTGGCAATATGCTTGCACCAGAACATTTTTAGATGCTTTCTCCAGTGATACCCAAATGATAGATCTATCACTTAGAAGTCCCTACAGTTTATATTCCCAATCAGAATGTTAAATGGCCAAATAAGCCCACTTAGAATGTCCTTCCAGTGAACTAGGAACTAATGTTTAGATGCCACAATTAGTCAGTAAAGAGATGCTCCCTGATAACTCAATGAGATTCTCTGAAAGTTTACATAGCCAGGTTTATAAGTGCAATGAACTTTAAGAGATGAATATAAGGTGTTACTGTAATGTTTTCTTTAAAACAATTTATACTTGCCGTCTGGTGCTAGATACAAGAAATTTTTGGAATTAGGTGTATCTGCAAAATTTTACAATATTCAGGTGAGCACACCAAACCCAGGAGCAGAAAAGAGTTATTGAATTCATCTATACATTTATTGATTGGAACATCACTATTTTGTGTCTTTATGCCAGATAGCAATGGACAGCTTCATGCTATTATTTTACACAAATTTCTTGTTAGCAAACTAAATGTAGTTTAAACATTCTATATCATTCTCAGGTGTCCAGGATAAAGGGCATCTACAATGATACTTCAAAATATAAAATTATAAATATGTGTGTGTGTGTGTGTGTGTGTGTGTGTGTGTGTGTGTGTGTGTGGTACGTAGGTAGGTATGTTGGTCAAGTTTACTTGGGAAAATATCCCAATGTAAGTTGGGCTCATCTATTGAGGTGTTCTGTTTGTTTGCTTCTTTTTTTGGTAAGAGATACAAAATGAAGCTAACAGAAAGATATTCTTCCTGCTCTCAGAAACATTTATAAACCTGACCTAATCATCATGCACAAGTTTAGGGCTGCACAAGATCATAGAGGCTATGGATGCAAATGATTGGAAGAGATTGCTTACATTAAACTGTTTAGAAAATACATCCAGGAGGAGAGGTTTAGGTACTGAGATGATTTAGCCAGGAGATGATTCAGCCATGATAAGAAATCATGACGTGCCAAAGGACAGCATTGGAGTCCACAGTCAATTATTCCAGTCTGTTATGAAGATGGTAATTTCTTGTGGTTCATCCACTATTTGCTATGTAAATGTATAAAATTTTCTCTAGCTAGTTTTAAAAATAGAATTGTCAATATCTCATGAGACAGAGAAAGTAGATCCTGTCCTGGAATCAAGGAATAAGCCTACATGACATTTCAAGGTTCCTTTCCTACACCAATATAAAAATGTAAAATAAAATACCAGCATTACTCCACAGATCTGGTTACAATAAAAGTGAATTAAAATGCAGAAATATAATGTCATTCCTTATACAAACAACAGCTAGACAAGCTATTTGATTGCTGTAAGGCATTATGAGGCCAGCTGAAGCAAGATGATATATGTAAATCTTTTTCATAAATCAAAGGATAAGCCCACAGATTCTCAATATAAATTGCCTCAAGAGGGGCTGCTCTGATGAAATTGAAAATGTCTCCTCCATATGTGCAGTTTCAGACATTATAACATTTAAAGAAAATGTTCTAAAAGTAAAGCTGGCATGTAAAAAGCACGGGCAGAGGAATCAGTAATGATCAGAGCACAACAATTCTAGAAAGGCATCTCAATTTTCATATGGCTCATTTACATTTGAAACACTGAGAATTCCTATCTCTCTTGTACAAAAATGTGTACATATTGAATTACTTTCCACTTGAAGGAACATTTTCCTAAATGTTTGGAAGATGATCAAATTTTAACTGGAGGACTTGTTTTCTTCCATCAGGTGTGGGGGAGACGTAGCTTCCTGGTATGAGAGGCAACAGTTGATTCTAGTAGCAGAACAAGACAAAAATAAGAAAGTAAACTGAAGCAATTCCTATTTGTAAAGTTTGATTTAAAGGTGGTTAAAAAAAAAGGATACATATGGTACAAAGATGTCAAAAGACATCAATTTTAAAATGAAGCTGGGTTACCTTTCCAAAAATTGTGATATTCTGATACTTGAAAATTGGGTTCTATTACTTATTCTATAAATCTCATAGATATACTATAATCTATATGAATATATACAATTCTGAATATCTAGTTAGTGTTTAAAGACATTAAATGATAATTCTAGGAGTCTAGATTCTACCCATCTCAAATTTTTTTTTTTTTTTAAATACTTTATTTTTTATTTATATAATCATATTTTCAATTTGACAGTTTTTTTTTTTACAGAGAAAGAGAGAGAGAGAGAGAGAGAGAGAGAGAGAGAGAGAGAGAGAGAGAGATACAGAGACAGAGAGAGAACTGAACTGGGGGAACTCCCCAGTTCAGCATATGGGTCTGCAAGGGCCGGGGCCGGGACTCGATCCTCAGTCCCTGGCGCTGCAAAGTGAGTGCTTAACCCACTGAGCCATCCTCGCTTCCCCCCCATCTCAAATTTTTAATTTTAGGAAATTAATTTGAAGACACTGGCAGGGCATCAATAATTTAAAACCTCTTTATTAACTTTAAAAATACTTAGTCTTGAGGATGCCGGGATAGCTCAACAGGTTGAGCGCTTGCCTTGCAACTTCAGGGTCAGGGGATTGAATCCCAGCCCTAGCCTGTGTAAACCCATTTCCTGAATTGCATGTGGCACAACTGGTAACTGCTAGGATGGCAGTGAAGTTTCTCACCTGCCATGCGTGGAGCTCTCTAGTTCAGTTCCCACCCCATGTGGCCCCACATCCACCTATGTGGAATGAAACTATGTTACAACTAATCATGTACAAGTATGGAGACTGCTCTGGGACCTCCCTTTTTCTCTTGCTCTTTCTTATCTCTCAAACAATAAAATAAATCTTTAAAAAATTTTTTTTTAGTCTTAAGGAAGTTGTTGGTCATCCATCCAGTGATCTAGAAATTGGTACCTAGGTAGAAATTTGAATTCACAAAATGAAACCATAATGAATGAAAAGATCTTTCACATTTTTTAGTTTATTTTCTGATTTGGTAACATGTCTAGGGAGTAGGCGCATGCTCAGAAAGAAAACCAGAACTTGAAAGACATCCTTGTCTTTCTCTCGGCCTTGCTCTCTAAAACCATTCCTGGGTGGAGAGAGATGTTTAGGCATCATCTAATGGTGGGCGCTCCAGTGGGGCTACCACACAGAAGTGAACAGAAAGTAGTTAACTAAAGACAGAGAAAATGACATAATCTTTGCAAACACGATTTTCTAGGTGCATGTTGGTCTTTATGTATCTTTTGCTTCTTTTGTCCTGGGTCTTTGGGAAGGTCTCCTGTAAAGTCCCTGATCTTCACCAGTGGGCAATAGGGTATTAGGAATGGGGAGCACAGCTGTGAGCTGGAGACTTAAAAGGAGAGCAGCATCTATATCCCCTCTGAGGCCAGTGTGGTAGAATGTGAATTGGGGACAAAGAAGCAGAATGGAACAGTGCCACTGCCCCATGCTCCCAGGCCAAAGTGAGGAATCTGGTGAGATGTCTTAAAGGGGACAGTGTTTTTACACACAATCCACTGTATTTCAGGTTGCTGCCTCAGACTTATTTAAACAAACCATAAACTTTTGGTTATTTAAGTAAACTGTATTGGGCTTAACTTGCAAACACGTAAGTAACAATAATAGGTAAAATGGTTTATGTAATAAAAATTGGGAGACCCAGAAATTTTGAATACACAGAAATCATCTTAAAATTTCTTCTTATTGATTACTTTGACCTCTTCTCTCAACAAACTTCTATTTTAACCTTCAAACAGTTGGGGGAAAAAAAGAAAAGAAAAGACTGCTTTCTTCCTTTATGGTGATATGCTAGTAAGAAGATAAATGGTCAAAAAGTAGATCAAAGGTGGAAGACTAAGCAAATACAAATAAAACTATTATCGGTCTCTGGTAAATTAAAAATTAGCACTGTGGCTTATTAATAAACAGTGCTCATCTATTTATGTATTTGGATCATATTTACTGAGTACCAAACATTGTTTTAGGTGCTGGGGTGCAAGATGAGAAAAACAAACAAACAGACAGACTTACTTCCATGGAGTTTATGTTTTAACTTCAGTTTTCTAAAAGCAAGACAAGAGTAGTAGCCTAATAAACTACAGAATCAATGTCATCATATTCACCACATTTTTCGGCAATGCTGGCACATTTGAGGATAGGATTTGGTTTCAAGGTGTCTGAATTTCATCCCTTTGTATCTGGCCAGACATGTCCTTGGCTTTCAGGAAAAAAAAAAAAAAATCTAGGAAAGGCAGACTTAGGTACCTGCTCTGGGTGAAAAGACCTAAGAGTGAAATTTCCTTTAGTGCAGATCTGGAGGCTACAGAAAGGGACTGGGCTTCCTCTGCAATGCTGGTTAAACTCAGTCCAGCTGTAATCGCAGTTTCATGAAGCTGTTGTGTTTTGGATGCATGATCTGATGGGTGGGATAGTAAACCAGTGAAAAGTGTTGGGCAATAATTCTGTTTAAGTACTTTGAAATAAGATTTTTGTAACAGTCTGGATTATTTTTCACAGTTTTATAATTTTATTACATCAATTGCCAGTATTTATTAGGTAAACAAATATAACTAAAACAGTGCAAAGATAAGGTCTTGGTGTCCACCTAGTCTCACTTTGAAAGGTAGAAAAAGGAAACAAAGAAATCATTTTTAAAGCACTTTAACTTTTGAACGGAAGTACCTGCTGACGTCTTCTGTTTCTTCCTTCATTACGTGCTTTTCTTTTAATTTGCTCCTCACGGAAAGAATCAAAGTAGGGGCTCTCCAGGAGTTGGGCACAGGTCAATCTGTCATCTGGATTCATCTTCAGACTCTCCTTCAGAAAAAAAAAGCAAAGAAGATATTAACTAAAGGGCTACTTTGTTACTGTACCGAACACTCTGAATAATAACTTGATAGAGCAAATATGAGTTTAGAAATTCTTCAGGCTTGTGTATTATGCAGCACTTGAAACTTGTTAACAACTGTGGTAGTCTTGTGTTCTTCATAACTTCATTCTGGCTTCTGCCTCCATAATTCCATGTAAGTGCCTCTTGTTATTCACACCTATGACCTCTACTTCCATACCTTTAAATCTACTTCCATATTTTTCATTCTTATCTCAATAGTGTTAGATAGTACTGACCAGGCCCTCCTTCTTGAAACTCTCTCTTTGGCTTCTCCAATGTCTCATTTTCATTCCTCCTACTTCCTGGCCACACCTTTTCAAACCAACCTTTCCCAGTTTACCTTCTCCACAATAGTTGCATGACGTTATCCAAAGCTCAATCCTAGGTTCCCCTTTCTTTTCATCTGTTCTAAATTTCTAGCTAATCTTACTTATTGATGCTCAATATGTTCAATGGCCAATGTTTACCAGAGATTTCCACATATATACATATTTCTGACCCAGACCTCTCTCTTGAACTCCAAACCCACATGTGCAATGGCCTATTTAATATCTCTCTGCTTTGTCTCAAGTGCACCGTTATGGGTTGAATTGTGACCCCTAAAACATTTGTTGAAGTTTTAACCCCCAATATATCAGAATGTGACCTTATTTGGAAATAAGGTCTTTGCAGATGTAATTAGTTAATATGAGGACATAGTGGAGTAGGGTGGGACCTACTCCAATATGATAGGTATCCTTATAAGAGGGAAGACAATGCAAAGACAGACACAAAGAGCATGCACCATGTGAAGACAGAGGCAGAGACTGGAGTTCTGCTGCCACAAGCCTAAGAATGCCTAGGACTACCAGAAGCTAGACAAGGCCAAGAAGGATCCCCCATAGAAGATTTAGAGAGATCATGCCCTACCAACACTTCGATTTCAGACTTCTGTTCTCCACAATTATGAGAATAAATTTGTGTTGTTTCCAGCCACCCAGTTTCCAGTACTTGGCTATGACAGCCCAGGAAGGGTGGTTGGATTGCCACCCTCCTCTACTTCATTACCCAGATCCAAATCATCACCAAGACCTAGCAGTTTTATTTCAATTATATCTTCAATTTACTTCCTTGTATGGACTTCTAGTCTACTGAAATCTAGTCTATCACTAAATACCTATGGGTTTTTTTTTTAAGAACATTTTTAGATTCTAAGAAAAGGCTGTTAAAGTTGAGCTCCTCCATAAGACTGGGGCTGGAACAATGTCCTGCTTGATTAGTTTTAGGTGCATTGGGAACTGGATGAAGTTAAGGCTTCTGAGTTCTCATAGGTGCTCCCTGATCAAAGTGCTCCCAACCTGGGGAAGGTTTTAAAGATGAGGGACAAGAAATTACTGCAAAGTCCAAGTGAGGATCCTTTACTTGACACTTCAAATTTCACAGAAAGCGCTTTAACAAAATTTCCAACATTCTAGTCTCCTTTTTGATGACCAAATAAAACTGATACAGTGATAGGATGATTATGGCTATAAAAACGAGTAATAAAAAAATAAGCACTGCATGCTACTGCTGTCTTTGACATTGACATTAGCTGCCACTTCACCCACGTGAGCACTTCCGTGTATAGATTATGACCCAGTTCCATGGGATAACTATCTGTTATGAGAACTGATAATTATTTATTGTTCAAGATGTCTCAATCGAAATTAATGAAAGAAAGCCTGCCTTCATCTAACGTGGGGCAGGAGTCTAGGTGTGGCCCATGGAGTAGCACAATCCATCATGCACTTAGAGTTCTTGGGTCTCAGTTCAAACATTATGGGTCTAAGTCAAATAGTTGAGTGACAAACTAGTTTCACCCAGAATCCTGGACAGGCCAATAGGGCACTTTGCCTTAGGAGGTGAGAATAGGGAGTTTGTGCTATAACCTTGGAGTTTTTGTGTCCTAGAGTTACCTCCCAGGAAGTTTCTCTCTGATTAGTTGAAGAAGAAACTAGAGAAAGGCCTGGCCTTCACCTGAGAGTGGCCTGGGCTTGCAGTGCTTGAAATCTTCCTCTGTCTCCCCTCGCCCTGGGTTTTGATAAATTGTAGGTGGGTTGGAACATCCCGTCCAGAACAAGGTCAGAAAACTGGGCTCCCAGGACAGGTCCTACAGAGTACTGGGTTAAGGCAGGTCAGAGCATTGAGGCAGGCAGAAGGCAGCTAAGGTCCAGTGGAGTAGTGGTAAGGGCAGTGTGAGAGCCCACAGGTGTCAGGCTTGGAATCTCAGGACTCAGACTGAAAGAGTTCAGTACCCTGGAAAGTGCCTTGGCAGCGACCAGCACTAGCACCAAGGCTGGTCTACAAAGTTGACTCTGGGTCATCCAAATGGCTGCCCCTTTCTAGATCAGATGAGTTTCAAATGGGGCTACTTATCACATTCACCTAGGGGGATGTTTAATAATGCAAATTCTAAGGTCTTATTTATAGAGAATCTGTTCCGTAATTTGAGATTAGATACTGGAATGTGTTTTTAAAAAGGTCATTCTGATGAGAGGTATGGAAACTGCTGCTATAAACAGAACTGAATTGATTGTAAAAGACACAGATAGTCTTACTGGTATCTCCATCCTTATTCCTCTAAGGGCTTTTAGTATTCACTTTGGATAGAAGAGTCACACATATTATGGCCTCAGTTGGTCAAGCATAAGTGGATTAATGATCATAGATGAGTTTCTCCTACTGTTTATTAGAATTTTTCCTTTGACTATCTCTTTTGGGTCTTGTGCATGAACTATATATGGTGTCTATTTGGCTCTGATTTTGCCTGGTATTCTACTAATTTTTAAAAAAGTAATTAAAATTTTTATTTAACTCAATATATCTAAATGTTATCAGTTCAACATGTAATTAATATTTTAAATTATTAGGGGAATATTTTATACTTTTTATAGCTATTTTAATAGAAATCTAGTATATCTGAATTCAAATTAGCTATATTTTATGTGCTCAATAGTAACATGTGGTGGCTACCATATTGGACAGTGCAGTTCCAGATCTTCAAATTTAAGGAGTACCTTCATCCTCAGAATTGCCATAGTCTCGGTTAACCAGAACCCATGGAGATGGGTAGATGTCAGATAAATGTAAGTAAACTCTCAGTTAACTGGCACCCGTGCTAGACAAATGTAGTTTATTTCTTTGATATTATTTTTGCTGGTTGCTTGAGAGTGCCAGTTGCTTGAGTTTGGGTTAATGGAGAATCTACTGTACTAACTTAGTCAAATTTCCTAATGAATGCAAAAGAAGTAATGGTGCTCACCACAGCAAACCCTAGTTATAGTTTTTCATCGTCTACTAATTTTAATGGGCATGTTAGAAAGATCACTGCTTCAGTGATGATATCCTATCTTGGTATTATGCTTGCTCTACTGTCCACCCCTCCCAGAGTCACCAGCTTAATCATTACAATTTGCAGTCAATAATGTCGATAATTGATTCTTATGTACCTTCATGAAATTCAAAGCCGTGGGATGAACATCTGCAAACTTTTCTTCAATAGTTTCCTAAAAATTAAAGAATTTTGATGTTACAGAACAACAAAGTAATATTTATTTTGACTATATTAGTAAGAAGACCACATTGAAGAGAGACCCTCTAATAGGTTCAATACTTCAAACATTTGTAAATCATACTTTTACATAATTTTACACTATATGAAGATTTAAAAGACAAAAAGTGGAGCTATTTTCTTACTCCACAATGTCTTACAATTGATGCTTGGTAAATGTGGGTTCCAAATGTCCTTCTGAAATCCTTGAACAGTACTATAATATCTATGTCTGATCTACTTATAGATGTGCTTTGAACCCTAATGAAAATACATTGAACTACATGTGCAAGAGCACTGCAGAAAGCAATAGAATGATAAACACAAAATTAAGAATAATGAGGGAAAAGAATGGGATTGAAGAAAGAGAATAAGGCAGTTTCAAGGTAATGGTAATATTCTTCTTTAACTAGGTAGTAGGTACATGTGGATTTGTTATATTTTATTATTTAAATTACGTATTCTTCTGTAATTCAACTTCTAACCTTCTAATTAAACTTTTAACCTTTTATTATATTTGTTAAAAACTTTAAGAAATATAAGAAATTCAGGATATAAATCTAGGCATTATAGTAAATAAATTTTAATGAGGAGGGTGTCTAGAGATAGTAGAGACCACTTGCACTTCAGAGTTTTCACATGTGCCATAAATCATGATATGGCTTTACAGATTTTCCCCATCCTTGCACCACTCTGGCACATATTCAGCTTGAGTGTGGACACATGCCTCTCCTGACAATCCTTTTATTCTGTAGGCAGAATCCAGATCATACAGAGTTTTAAAAATCAAAGCCCAGATGTAGGTAACGCAGGCAGTAAATCAATGTCTGCAGAGAATAAGAGTCATCAATACATTCCCAGAGAAAAGCGAAGCCCACAGCGGGAGTGTGGAGGTGAGCAGAATTTTGATTTGGACACAATGGGATACAATGGGGATCGTTTTGTAGAATAACCTTCCATGTGAAAAATATATGTTGTGAAAAAATGGGTTTTATTGATTTGTTTCACCTGCTGAAAAGCAAAGAACGTATTTTTTTTTCTTCAAAATAAAGAGAACTATAGCAGATACTGTTTATGAGAAAATAATTATTTCAGGAAAAGGTACCTGAGTGTTCTGACTAAAATAATCAAGGTTTTTATCAAGAACTAAACATACTTTCACTTCAAAGTTAACATTAAGTTAACCTGTGGATAGGACAAGTAAACTCTATAAGCATTCTCCTGATTCATTTTATAGAGCTTATATATAGTTTCTTTGATCGGTGTTAGAGTGTCATAAGGAAAACATGAGCCGAAAGCACAAATATTAGAAAGAAAACAACTACCCCTTTAAAGAAAGTAGCAACACACATAATAAAACATCCAAAATCGAGCAGTTACCATGTCTTCTGGTTCAGGAATACTGATGCCATGGAAAAACTGGTTACTTTTAAAGATAGATTGATGTCTTGGGATTAGTTTCCCTATAAAATACAAACCACATAAATCACAAGTTTAGTAAAAAAAAAAATTGTTTAAAGGGTTAACTTCTGAGGTCCAGATGTGAAAAAAATACTGAGCGTGACTGTTACCTCCAGACTTGGAAGGAATAGATTACTGCAAACACACGCCTTCTCAGGTAAGGTCCATTTTCCCACACAACTCTCTTTGCCATACATATAAGGTCAGCCTCCATCAAAAAAGGAGGTAAAGAGACGGTGAGAAGGACTTTACACACATCTCATTTAATCTCATAACAGTCTCGCAATGGTTACTATTTTTAATCTCCACGGTATCAATGAGGAGAATGAGGCCTCAGAAGATTAATACTCTGTCAAAAGTCACGTGATCATTTAGTGACAGACCCAGATTCAAACTCAGGTTTGTCTAATATCTGCCCACTGTAAATTCTACAATCCTTTAGGAAATCAATTAGACAATATACACTTAAGGTGTGGTGATGCTCTACCTCAAATTTTTCACGCTGCAGAATTGTCCAGAGAATGTGTTGGAAACAGACAAGGAATTGCATTAGACAAACAGCAATAATTCCCTTGCCCAGCACCCATGCTGCTAGGAAAGCCTATGGAAATGAATGGACATATTTTTCACTCCATAAGACGCACTTTCCTCCCCCCACAAAGTGGAGGGAAAAGTGTGTGCGTCTTATGGAGTGAATACTGTGAGGAAGAGTGTACGTTGGGGACCTTAATGATGCCGTGGGGAAGCCTGCAGCCAGATCAGAAAGCAGGGACTGCATGGAAGGAGAGAGGGTCCAGGCAGGTCAGGTGCATCTTATGGAGCGAAAAATATGGACTGATCTTGTATGTAGATGAATCACTTTCTTTGCATCTATGCTGCTGGAATAAAATTGCACCTAACCTTTTGGGTTATATTTCCTTCCAACCAGGTGGAAGTAGATAACTACTGAGGATGCTGACATGATGAGATCCCTCGAGTCCCATTCCTATTCTGCACTTAACTGGTTGTATGACCTTAGGCCAACCATGGAAGCTCCCTGAACCTTTTTCATTTCTAAAATAGGCACAGTGAAAAATGTTACGGTGTCCTTACTGGGCTTTTCTTAAGATTGAAACAGATGATGTGTGTTGTGGGAAAGTACTTTGTAACTTCTTAAGTACTATATAAAGGAGCAGAGTTGAGGGGTTGCAACAAAGACTGTACAGCCTGAAAAACCTAAAATATTTACCATTTGGCTCCTTATAGAAAAAGTTACTGATCCCTTCTAGAGTAAAGGAGAAAAACCCTCTTTTGCAGTGGACAGAAATTGCATTTGATCAACTATATCTTAAGAATAAGCTCTAGGGGAAGCCGGGATGGCTCAGTGGGTTAGGCGCTCACTTTGCATTGCTGGGGACCAAGGATCGAATCCCGGCCCCGGCCCGTGCGGAACCATGTGCTGAACTGGGAGCTCCCCCAGTTCAGTTCTCTCTGTCTCTGTATCTCTCTCTCTCTCTCTGTCAAAAATAAAAATAAATAAATAAAAATATATTAAAAAAAAAAGAGTAACTACTATTAAAAAAAAAAAAGAATAAGCTCTATGTAATTGACTCATATACTTAGCCTTATCTTAGCCAGATATGGAAAGTGAATGTATAGTTTATTTCATGGCTGAGTGGCTTGACTTGGAAAGGCATCCGGAAACTCCTCTGTGAGAGTAGGTAATGGCTGTGTATACTGAGAAAAGGGTTGGGCTTTGGCTACAACCCAGTAGCACATTGGAAAGGAAAGAAAACTCTTGTTTTTTTTTAAGATCTATTTTATTGTATTTGACAGAGACAGAGAGAGACAGAGAGAAGAGGGAGGGCCCAGGGCAGACTCCGTAGTTGTACATTATCAGTTTTCAACATGGTTTCATTCCACACAAGTGGGTGCAGGTCTCGCAGGGCAGAAACTGGGTTGGGGGCTCCCACATGGGAGGCATGCCCCCTTGAGCCAGGGACCAAACTAGTGGGCAAGAACCGAACTCGGGGCCTCCCACATGGGAAGCACTCCCCAGTTCAGCATATGGGTCTGCAAGGGCCAGGGCCAGGGCCAGGATTTGATTCTCTGTCCTTGGAGCTGCAAAGTGAGTGCTCAACCCGCTGAGCCATCCCTGCTTCTCCAAGAAAGCTCCTGTGGTTCATTACAATGACATGTTATTATTATAACAATTTAGCAACTCTGTAAGCCATAAAATGCAACCTATACCCAGGGTTTTGATTATCAGATAAAGCTGATCCACATCTGATCTTCCTGGCCAGAGGGGCTGGCCTGTCAGGAGCTCAGCAAAAACACAACCAGTAGCCCATATGTCGACTGAAGAACCATACTGAGTATCTCCCACAAGAAGTTCAGGAGCTCGGTACCATCTTGTAGCAACATAATCAGTGTAGGCATCTCCTGGAACTAAAAATGCATCAATCAGATGAGGTGGGTCACATTCTCTCATGTAAACCAAGTTTGTTCAACCCATGGCCCACAGGCCACATGCAGCCCAGGACGGCTTTGAATGTAGCCCAACATAAATTCATATACTTTCTTAAAACATTATGAGATATTTTTGCAATCCCTTTCTTTTTTTTTGGCTCATCAGCTATATAGTTGGTAGTACTGTTTTTCATGTGTGGCCCAAGACAATTCTTCCAATGTGGCCCAGGGAAGCCAAAAGGTTGGACACCCTGATGTAAACTATTCCCTTAGAGCAGTCAGGCATTCAGGACAGCTTCAACAACCACATACTCCTAATGTTTATGCAGTGAGGCACTGACCGAAAAGATAGTTACACTGTGCACTCAGACAGTAAACTCAACTTCCGAAGGCATTTAGCTAGTTAACATCTGTATAATCCCAAATGGAGGGCAGGGGTATTGAGAATTTCTGTAGTGTAACTTCAAGTCTAAACCAATTTCCAAATGCATTGCCAAGTCACTTATGTCTGGGTCCTATCAGGATACTGATTATGTACATAACCACCTTGCAATGTGTATGTTGCTAATACATGTTTTTGTTTGCTGCACAGTTCTAGATTTGGGGAGAGATACTGATTTGTCCACCTTTCCCTTTGGTTCCTCCCTGCCCGGGATAATTTCCTTTGTTTTAGCAAAGGAAATCACTGTCTCTGAATCCTCTTTTTAATTGTTACTCTGTAGTCTCACCAGCTCCATGAAGTTTTTCCAACCACTCAAGCCCACATTAATATCTCCCCCTAGGGAACCATTGCACCTTCACTTTTGTACTTTATTGCCAATCATCTTGCATTATTCTTGTTTCTTTCACTTCAGATTATAAGTGCATGAAGAGCAGAAATGCATCTTAATTCTTTCCCTCCTCTATGAGGCAAAGCACATGAATGTGACAGCCAATAAATTCTAGCAAAATGGAGCAGAGTTGAAGTGTAAACTAATGTAATGTCTAAAGGTTAAAGTGAGATTTTCCTTTTTGAATAATAATAATATAATACCAAGCGTATCTCTTATATCTAAAATAATATTTAAACAAGATTATTTCATAATAATCTAAATTGGATAAGTTAGTAAAAAGCTGCTACTTACTCAGAATTCGTGCAAATCCAAAGTCACAGATCTTGATTATTCCTTGCTTAGTTATTAGAATATTTTCAGGCTTTACATCTCTGTGAATACACTGTGAGATAATATTTTATTATTTCTCTGACCATTAAAATGACAAAGCATAATAAACATTAACTGTTAGCTTAAATGATAGCTAAACATAGCCTGTGAAATAAAAACAAATATGGTTTTCATCTTTATAAACAGACTTAAAACTGGCAATTTTTCATTTGTAAATCTTATCATACCAAAAGAGAACAATCAAAATGTTGCCATAAAAATAAAGAAATTATAATTTTTGGATATTAAAGCTGATTGTTTTCGGGGGGAGAAGGGAGTATCATACAATTATTTCTCCTATTTTTTACTGGGTTCTATTTACACCGTAAGAGGGAAAACCCTAGATGAGCTTAGACTCAATGTACCTGTAATAAGAGCTGCTGCCACCCAGGATCACAAGTCAGGGTGACTACGGTACCACAGATTTGGGAAACTGGAAAAACTTTTGAATGATAACAAACAATATTCACTTATAATTAGAATGACCATATTATCATCTAAATCAGGATGTGTGAAAAGGAACTCTGTTAATAATTATGCCAGGCCAATAAGCATGAACCACAACTGTCATGGGTAGGCTGGGTCAGTCCCTTACTTTGGAGAAGACACCAAAGCATTTGGTGTCAGGGTATGAATATCACTTCCACATCCTCAACAGTGAGCTAACCTGGACCGATTAGCAGCCTCCAGAGATAGGACCACATCTTGCTGTTAGGTCCCTTCTGGAAAAGCAGGACACCACTGTGAGGTACTCTCACTCAGAAGCCTCTGTTAGTCATCTACATGTACAGAACTTGTAGTTTGGTGAGTCACCATAATGACCCTGAATGAAGCAGGTGCTCCTTGCTGGACACTGGAGGGCTGAGCTGGGGGGAGGGGAGATGAAGGCAGGCCAAGTGAGCCTTACTCATCATTATTCTAGAAATGGTGATTCCATGTTGTGGAAGCCCTGGGAGAAAACAACTCAAGCCTTATTCTTCAGAACTTAAGCTTTCCAGTTTATTCTCCTCCAGACAAGCTAAGAGATAAAAGTGATGTTGCTCTTCTACAACTCAGTCTTCATACAGAACTCTGCACTTTTCAAAGCACCTTCACACAGATTAACTCATCCTGGCAACAACACTGTGATCGCAGGTGGCTATGGACAGTCTCCAGATTAAGTAGTATTACAATAATTATCTCCTCTGCCTTACTTCCCTGCTGGGCTGTCAGTCCTGTTAAGTATTATTGTCAAACTGACAGTTCTGACATAATTTACCTTTGCTTCTATTGTATAGTAGCTATCTAGGAAGAGAAAATGTTGAATCCTAAATTCATTTTCTGTCACAAATATGGCACTACGGCTTGTTTCAAGTTAGTCTTAATTTAGACACTGTCAACTGTTTCATAATTTGTACAACCAGCAGTTAGAAGAAACCTTTTTAGACCGCTTAAAAAGTCCTAAGGCCTTAGATATTAATTTTTAAGAATACATTGTTATAGTATATATCAACTTAATTTTGATAGTCTGCTTTTTAGGCAACACATTTATAAAATTTTGATGCAAATTCATTTGAGGGACATAACTTGTTCTTATTAAATCACTCACTGTTGCAAGTGAGCATGACTCAAAAGAGTGTTAATCCAATTCTAAAATTTCTGGCCAATGTATGATATTACCAAGTAAATGGACTTACACTGACACCTGTCTATTGGCCTATTTATATATGTTTTTTGAATTTAATGCAAATCCATGCAAGATTTACAGCAACTTATTTCCCAAGCCAAAACTACAAAAGGCAAATGAAGTTTTGATATACCCCATAGAAACAAAAATTTATTGCTATAGTTGCAAGTAAGAGAAGCTACTAATAAAGAGGGATAGGACATGGAAGAAAAAGAGTAAAAATCAATGGAACACAAATCAGTTTCCAGTAAAAAGTCACATTCAGCACAAACTCTCCACCCTCTTGCAATCAGCTTATTTTTTTTTAACCAAAGAACAAGAAACTTACAAGTCATATAACAGAAGAATTTTAATAAATTGGTTTCATACACGATTTTTAGCAAACATTGCTCAAGTTGGGTTACTGTGGTTGATGTACAATCTCATTTTTACTGGCTCACAAGCCAGCAAGAGGAGGTATCCATGGTATTTCAAACCTGACCCTTAATAATCATCTCCAGAAACTCCACACCAGAAAACACTTCTTATGAAGCCTGACTGAACAATAGTTTTCTATTATCTGAGAAGATTGTTCTCCTTGAGCTTTATAGATCAGTACTCATACGGCAATGACAGAGGAACAACAAAAACCTGAATATCAACAAAATGATGATGGATTTGCAGCCTGATACACTCAGACCTTGGAATTCAATATGGTTTTGTCATTTTTAGATGATGTTATTTTTCTCTAATCAATACATCTAATATATAAAAACCCATGAGTTTATAATGATGCTAAATGGTCACTTTGGTTAGCTCACTCTAGCAACATTATAGGGTAAGAAAAACCCAAATGAGTACGGTAGGTATTTTCTTAGGGTCAGTGCTCCTCAAAATTTGATTGCATGTGAGAACTTGTTAAAATGTGGATTCTGATTCAGTAGATCTAGAAAGGGCCTGAGACTCTGTATGTTTAATGAACTCTCCTGTGATCCTTACATTCCATACTTTGAGTAGCAAGGCCTTAACCCCATACTACTTGAACCTTCATTGGTTTGGTTAGGATCATCAGTCTGGAGATAACAGGATAGTCAGGGTCTCTATAGGTTGAAAGCTATGAATCTTCAGCAATACCACTGAGCCAGACTGCATTTTCTATTCTCTGAGAGTGTCATGAGAGTTTCTTCAAAGATAAGGAAAGTATAAAGGTTTTAGATGTAGTATTGTAACAGCTTACATATGATTTAGATTTTTTCCTTTGCATGCATTTTAACCAATAGATAAAAAGACAGACACACAAAGGCTTACCATAACATAGGAAAATGAGATAACCGAGTTCAGAAGTGAATTTTACATTGGAGGAAGAAATTTGTTTGAAAAATTATCCATTTTTATTTATTTATTTATTTTTGACAGGGAGAGAGAGAGATACAGAGACAGAGAGAGAACTAAACTGGGGGAGCTCCCAGTTCAGCACATGGTTCCACACGGGCCGGGGCCGGGATTCGATCCTGGGTCCCCGGCGCTGCAAAGTGAGCGCTTAACCCACTGAGCCATCCCGGCTTCCCCCAAATTATCCATTTTTGATAGAGGTCATAGATGATCAATTTTAAAGCTTAAAGTACAGAATGTGCTATTCCAAGCACAGAAATGGTGGCAGTTGCACTGAGCTACAATAATGTTTGGTTCTACTGAAAACAGTAAGTCACAATC
>PVKE010016087.1:0-32511 GCA_004027555.1 Craseonycteris thonglongyai
CCCCTCAGTAATTGAGAACCAAGATATTTTAATGGAATATTTTTTAAAAGCAAAATCAATTCAAAAAAAATTATGAACAACAAAATTTCAGCATTTTAAATAAAGGACAGACTCGCCACGTCTTACTTGCCCTAACCCAGTCCCAGTGCCAGTAAAACTTTATTTGCAAAACGAGGCCCCCAGCCTGCGGGCCACAGTTGCAGACTTGGTTTTGCAATGTGCGTAGAGTCTGGCATGCAGGCCAGAACCAGGGCCCCAGGCTTGGCTCTGCCAGGCTGAAGTCCTCCCCGGGGACTTTTCTTCTGGGGCCCTCGGTTTCTTAGAAACCTACCTTCCAGGCCAGTGGTTCTTAACATTTTTGAGTCATGAATCTGATGGAAGCTTTCCCCTGGAAAATGCCAAAATCGTGCATGGCAATTTCGAGGTCCCTGCAGAGGACATAGGCTATGGGCCTACAGCAGGAGTATCGCCTGTGAGCAATGCACATTCATGAGCACCTCCCACATCAGTTGTCGCAGAAGGAGGGGGCAGGGGTAGCAGGGCAGGAATCTGAGTTTTAACCAGATGTCCCAGGTGACTGACATGCCCATTAAAGACTGAGAACTCATGGCTTAGAGATGGGGCCCCCACGTGTGAGTCCTGGTGACACTTAGTTATTTCTACAACCCTGACAATGTTTATTAGCTTTTCTAAGCTGTAATCTCACAGTCCAAAATGTGGTCATCTGAACAGTCCTGACCTCACAGGGTCCTTACAGAATGACACAGGGCGTGCATGTTAAATAATTCACATTGTGTCTGGTACTGACTATAAATATCCCCCCTTACTCTTAGGTTTGATATAAAAAGACATATGACAAGCCCAGGGTCAAAAGCCCTCCTGCCTAGATTCCCTCCAAGGATCCCTTTGGGCTTTTTATCATTTTGCATTTAAATATTCTTTGCTAATGTTCACATGATCTCATCCTACCTTTTAAACTAATTGGAATTCGCATGACTATTTTTCTCACAAATGAATCACACTTGCCGTGGCTAGGTACCTGTGCCCTGGACATTTTGGCCCCTTTGCCTGTGTTGAGGAGGGACCCCGGGTCAAAGTCAGGTCTGTGCTGGCCCGGGGCAGAGAGCCCAGGAGGCTGGAGTGGGTGCTTGCTGAGGCCGGACCCCGGAACTGGGGGCTCATAAATCACGAGTAGGCCTCCCGTGTGCTCCAACCAGGAGTCTGAAATCTGCAGAACTGCCTTTCCTGATTAATAGGCTCTCCGAGCTTGCTGGCTTCCGCATGGACTTGGAAAAATTAAATGTTTATAATGTAATACAATTCAGAAGGTCCTGGTCAACAATAAATGCCAAGCACAGAACATTTACCATGCCTGATCAGAGTGATGTGTTGGGAATGGGCAGTGTCTCCTTTGCCCACAGGCCTTCTCTGTTCAGGGGTGGGCACTAGTTGGCTCACTTTATATATCGGCGTTTGTCCCCATCGATTGACAAAAGGGCATGGGCCCTTCTCTGTTCCCCTCAGTGGCTTCAGCGTCTTTCCCTGCAGCCTCGGGGGGACAGTGTAGAGACTAAACTTTAATCAAGGTCAGCAGCCATACCTTGTCTGGTGAACCGTTTATGAGCGGTGTAGGACGGCAGCATAGAAAACTGACCAAACTATTAGACCTTACGTCGTACAAAGGAAAGGAAAGAAGCTTAGAGAATTTCACAGAAGCCTTGTGCAGAATAATTAGGTTTCCCAGAGATAAGGCTTATATCTGGTTTGAGAGCATGGGGAAGCCATGTGGAAAATTTACCTTATCGTAGTTAATACGCCAATATTTAGGTTCTGTGTAAGATAACAATAAATGTCACGCTGGCCTTACTGTGCACAATGAAATGACAGTAACAACGGCAAGCAGCAGCTATAGGGTGGGTCACGTTACTGAGCAGTTGCCCCTAAGTTCTGTCATCTGGCCTCGTGGCGGTTTGTGATGTAGGCGTTGTCGTGCAGATGGGGAAATGGTGTTAGGGCAGTGGGGTGACCTGTCTCCCGGGACCCCTTCCTCCTGGCCTCACGAAGGAGGTGCGTGCACCTGTCCCAGGCAGGGTAGCAGCACTGACCAACTGCGTGTTCCTCGGAGGTTGTGTTTAATCCCAGGGGAGAGCCCTTTGCTGCCCAGGCTGCCTCATGTGACCGGGTGGGTCCTGACTTCGAGATGGGTCTCTTCCCCACACTCGTCTCCTCGCACATGTCACTTTTCAGCTGTGCAAAATGAGCGCGGGGCTAGTCAGGGCCAATTCCGGCACCCCTGGGGCCAGGCAGGGAGTACATACAAATGAGGTGGTAGGGCTGTCAGTGGGAAATTGGAGGTCGTGCGCCCACCGGAAGGGGGTGACAGACACTAAGTCCCAGCCAAATCCCGTCCAGCAGGAAGATAATAAGCTCAGTTTTGCCAAATATTGTGATTTTTCAGGATAAGAAGGAAATTGGGATTTTTACGTAATGCTACAGTTTACAGTTTTACGAAGGTGCTGTATACAATGGCAGCAAATTCCATATTTCTTTTTTGTTTTTTTTTAATTGTGAAATTTATCAGGGTGACATTGGTTGGTAAAAATTACATAGGTGCCTGGTGTACAGTTCTACGTGACATGGTCTACGTGTTGCATCGTGTGCTCACCACCCAGAGTCAGTTCTCTTTCCATCACCATAGATTTGATGCCCCCTCCCCCTTTATCCTCATGTCCGTGAGTCTTTGTTTCCTTGTTACTTTCAGTTTTATATTCCACCTATAAATGAGGTCGTATGGTTCTTGATTTTTTCAGTCTGATTTATCTCACACATTTTGTTTTTTAAAATAGCCGTGTGGGCCTAATAAAAAGGATGTCAGTCACTTGCCACTTCTGGTTTAGAGAAACACAACAGCAGGCACAAATGTTATTTATGTTGGTATTTAGCATTTTTTGCTAATTTTTCAGTGCCATATAGGTATACACAGGGAGGAAACTTAGTTTATATGGCAACATTGGCTTTTGAGATAACGTCAAAGAAGCAATTCAATCTGCCTTTTTAAAGTTAATCCTATTTAGCATTTTTCACAACAGCAAAAAGGAAGAAACAGCCTAAACATCTATTAACAATAAGTGGGTAAATAAAATGTGGAATATACATGAAATGGAATGTTATTCAGCGGTCCGGCGTGGATGAACCTTGAGGACATTAGGCTAAATGGCCAGTTACATGAGAGCCCTAGAATCGTCAAACTTACCGAAGAGGGAACAGAACGGTGGTTGTCAGGCTGAGCGGAGGGAGGACCAGGAGTTGTTCTTCAATGGCTACTGATGAACAAGCTCCGGAGCTCCTTTGCACAACAATGTGAATGGACTTAACGCTGCTGAACTGTACCCTTAAAAGTGGTTAAGGTGGAAAGTTTTCTGTGATATGGATTTTACCACAATTAGACATTTTTTAAAGCTCGGTTGTTTAGTAACACACGGGTAAACCGCACTGCAGGAAGGAACGAACTCCAGGAAGAGTGACGTGTGGTTAAATAGAAAAGAGTTTCACCATTTAAAGCAATGATGGGTTTTAAAACTGAAGTAGAAATAAAATATATAACAGGAGACAAAATGTGAGGCCAGCAGGTAGAGTTAAATGATTATATAGTTCTTACACTTTTAGGAAGTGTTAGAAGTACTACTTTACAGTAAACTGTGAGCAGCTAAGGATTCGGATTATAATCACTGAAAGGATAATAAAGGAATTTATAACCAAAAAGATAATAGAGAGGAACAATGAAATTCTTCCAGCTGCTTGAGTTCTGGTTAACGGAGAGTCGACTGTAGTTACACATTGTTTACAGAGGTAAAAATGAGTTGGACTGTACAGTGAAGATTTGTACATTTTATTGTATGTAAGTTTTTCCTCAATAAGTCAGCGAACTGTAACAATTAAAACATTTTTGAATGAATACTTTGAGACAGGATTCAACAAACTGGCTCCCAGGCTGAATCTAAACCTCTGCATCTTTTTTCATGACTCACAATCTAAGAACAGTTATACCTTCTTAAGTGGTTGGTAAATAATACCTAAAGAGGAATGTTTCATGACATGAACATTCTGTGTCATTCAGATTTACATCTTTAAGTCACTTTTGTTGAAATAAAAAATTTATATGGTTTACAATGTCATTTCTTTGTTTCTCAGCTAATACCACTCGAATATTCCAAGGGACCAGAATTGTGAAAACCGGAGTGGTAAGTAGAAGATGGGATTGCCTTGTCGTGGTGGTTATTTTGCATGCAGTTAAAATTTTGCACCACGAGATGGCAGTGTGATATTGTTAAAATAATGTGAAAAGGTTAAGAAGCAGGAAACATTCATTATTCACTCTTTATAATTCAGTACTTTATGAGAACAGGCAATAATGTTACACAGTATAATTTTTGTCAGGGTAAAAATTCTCCAGATTCTTAATTATTATTGGTAGGTGGTAGGAATGCCAAAGGTCTGTTCTAAGCCCTTGGTTGGACAGATGCTAAAAAATCAGAGGTTGTCATTTGCCCGAAGTTACATGGATTGCAATTTTCTGGAGGCTCAGTAACTATCTCAGTTTTCCCATTTCTAGTGCAACTAATCCTAACAGTAATCACATCGTTGGTAATAATAATAATACTAGCCTAAAATTTACTACGCCTTTTCTGGGTTTTGAGCACAGATGATTTTATTATTTTAAGCACTCCTCACAGCATCCCACAAGATTGGTGTTACTATTATTCCTATTTTATGATTGAAGAAACCGAGGCTCAGTGAGTTAATGGAATGGGCCCAGAAAGCAAGTGAGGGGCTGTCAACTCAAGCTTTGACCAAGAGCGTTCTCCTGTGACATCTACTGTGTTTCCCCGAAAGTAAGACATCCTCTGAAAATAAGACCTACTTACAGTTTTGCCTCTCGCTGAAATACGAAAATAAGACCTAGCGCATCTTTGGGAGCAGAAATTAATATACGACACTGTCTTATTTTCGGGGAAACAGGGTAAGACACTGTCTTATTTTGGGGGAAAGAGGGTAGCATTTCACTGACCAGCTTCAGAATTCAGCATTTGCTCACTTAATCGTCCTTAAACTATAACGTTTTCAAACTACAACTGGTTGATAAATTTATGAAAGCTGCGGTGTTCTGGTTCTGTTGTTTCAAACTGTGTAAGTGATGGGATGGAATCCGGAGTCTATACACCAGGGTATAAGAACTAATGTTAAACGCGTAATGCAACGCAACACCTCGTATGTTCCTGACATGGCTCCCGGGGGGGACAGTCGCACCATCGAGCCCCAGCTTAGTCAGGTGGGAGGAGGGAGCTGAGGTTTGGACACAAGGCAGGCCTGGCTCTGCCCCTTAACATCCCTGTGCCTCAGTTTCCTCATCTGCAGAACGGGGTGAGGATCGTGCGTGCCTCCAGGGTAATGTGGGAAGTCCCAACACGCAGCTGACCGTTGTTAAATGGAACTCTGATTTTTGTCATGTCCGTGGGCCGAGATGTTGTCCTGGATAAACCCAGAGACACTGGAAGGCACCACACCTGTGCAGGGCACAACAGGGAGAGGCTGTGGACGCGTCCCCAAAGCTTGCTGGGTACACTGCAGCCCCTGCCCCTGCAGATGTGGGCTGGCCACCTTCCCTCTGTGTCCAGCCACTTCCTCAGTGTCCGATGGCAGAACCGGAGCCCGGAGGACCTTTCTGGACCTCAGAGCCGTGTATCATCCACAAGCAGGAGCAATGGCTAGAGAAACCAGGCCTCCTGCTGCATCCACTGTCCCCCAAGAGCAGGTGGTCATCTGATACTTCCAATTTATTACTCATTTGACATTTTTCCTTCAGGCGGCTTTGATGTGATTTGACTTTTTTTGCTGCTTAGCCTCCTCCTGAGCCATCTCAGTGAAAAGTTGGGTTTGATACGCTAGTCGCAAGGGATTGTCAGACCAGAGGTGGTCGTTCGTGGACGACCCAGGGTCAGCACGGACACCATGCTTGGGGAAACTCCACAAGTAACATAAAATAAAAATACAAACACAGTGAAACCCCTGGAGGGCCGCAACCAGGGCCTCGCTCCCAGGCCCGACTGACTGACACGTCTCTGCTTTCTCTTCCTTTGTCTCTCCTCCCCACCTCTCGGTGACCCTTCCAAGCCCACAGCTTCTCCCGCCTCTTCGGCCGACATGGCCCCCATCAGCTCGGGGTCTTCGACCTGGACAGCCTCCGGCATCCCCTTCTCCTTCGTCTCCATGGCGACCGGGATGGGCCCGTCGTCCAGCGGCAGCCAGGCCACGGTGGCCTCTGTGGTCACCAGCACGCTGCTGGCCGGCCTGGGGTTCGGCGGCGGCGGCATCTCCTCCTTCCCCAGCACCGTGTGGCCCACGCGCCTGCCCACGGCCGCTTCGGCCAGCAAGCAGGCGGGGAGGCCCGTGCTGGCCGCCACGGAGGCCGCGGCTCCTCCGGGCCCGGACGGCGATTCGGCTCCGACCAAGGACAGCGAGGGCACCGAGGATGGCGACAAGGACGAGAAGAGCGAGAGCGAGGACGGCGAGCGGGAGCACGAGGAGGAGGGGGAGAAGGACTCCGAGAAGAAGGAGAAGAACGGGGCCACCCCCGCCGCCCAGGCGCGGAGCCAGCCCCAGCCCTCCCCTGTGCCCTCGGCTCCCAACAGGACCGCCCAGGAGGGCGGCCATCAGACTAGACCCGGGCCCGAGCGAGACCACACGGCCGTCCCCACCAGCCGGCCCCATGACACACGGGACGCCTCCCACGGCCCGGATTCCACTTTGGTCACCTCCACCCAAGTGCCCCCCACAGTCACAGAGGAACATTATGAAGGGAGTGATCCCAACAGTCCTGAATCGCCATCGAAAAAGCCTGTGTCCCGAGGGGACCGATTTTCCGAGGATAGCAAATTTATCACTGTTAACCCAGGTGAGTGGCGCATCCTCTGAGGCTTCATGCTGCTGGTGACAGTCTTAGAGTTGGGGTAGAGTATGAAGATCCAGAAAGTGCTTCCTAATCCTGAAATTGTGTATGTCCCTGGCATCACAGGTGTGTGTGTGTGTTCTATATATTTCATTGCAATAAGAATAACCTACTTTCTTTTGACAGAGAGAAAGACACAGAGAGAAGGGGAAGGGCCCAGAGCAGTCTCTATAGTTGTATGTCATCAGTTTTCAACATAGTTTCATTCCACCCAGGTGGGCGCGGGGCTGTGCAGGATAGGACCCAGGCCAGGGGCCTCCTGCATGGGAAGCACCCCCCAGTTCAGCATATGGGTCCACATGGGCCGGGGCCAGGACTCGATCCTCAGGCCCTGGGGCTACAAGGTGAACGTTCAGCCCACTGAGCCATCCCAGCATCCCCAGAATAAGCTACTTTCTAACTGTTGCTGAAATCAGTCTTGCCTTGATATTTGTTTCTTGGTAAAATCTACTTTCCTCAAAATAACGCCAGGGACTTCCACCACCCAATGAAGTCAATGAATGAAGAAGACGTCGATCGTAAGAAACGGGTTCATTAAGATCTGATTCCTTATTCACTTAGTTGACTGCCTGTCTGGTACCAGGCGCTGTGCTAGGGGCTGACCCAGCTGCACACGGTCCCCGCCTCTTGACATTCGTAGGGAGGAGAAGACAGCGGGCATGCTGGGAAGTTAGGAGGCAGGACTGTTCAGAATCCCGCCAGCTGGCAAGTCAGAAAACAAACTAACAAAAGTTGGAGATTGTGAAGCTCATCAAAGAGATAAACAGGGTCCAAGAGAACAGTGAGGCAAGGAGGGACCCGCCTCGTCAGGAAGGCCACTCTGGGAAAGTGACATTTACATTGAAACCTAAAGGACCCGAGGCTCTGGTGTAGGGAGAGCTTGTCCCCCAGGGCTTCAGCTCAAGACACAGGGCTGTCTGCCCCAGGGCCCCATGGGTTGTATGCATCACCCACTTTAGAGGTAGAGAAGCCAGGGTGTGGTTGGCCGGGCCCCCTCTGAGGTTGTGGCCCCCTCACCCTGACTGGGGGCACGTTTGCTGCCCTGCCATATACTCACGTGCTAATGATCCACCCTGATTGTTTCTGCAGGGAAGCCTTGAGCCTCAAGAGTTGTTATTGTTGTGAGGGGTTTTCTTAATAAGAAATGCTTCCTTTTGCCAGACGACAAGATGTTTAGCAACAATTTTTGCATCTAAGCTGTTGTGGAGTTCTAAGAGTGCAAAAAAAAAAAAAGCAACTGGTAAATATTTATTTGCTTTTACACTTGTAAACATTAAAATTCATCTAAAGCTGAGATCTCGTATGTTAAGCTACAACTTAGAATAAATTTTCATGTTTTGAATTATGTTCCTCCTGAAAGCGGGTACGGACTCCTTTTGTAAAGGGAGTTGCGCCGTTCATCCTGGTTTCAGGGAGAGCTGCAGAGGGGCCTTCTGCGGAATCAAATGAGGGAGATAGCAGGCCACTTGTCCCTGCATGAACCGTGACATTCCCTCTAGAAGCACCAGGAACATGTTGAATTTCTTACGTTTGAAGATAGGAAAGAAATATTTATGGAGCACCCACTGTGTCTTGGGCCCAGAATTAGGCATTGGGAATAGAACATAGATCAAGAGGCCTCTGTTAGCCTGGGGTTTGCGCTCTAGTGGGGGAGCTTGAGAATGTTCCAGTAAACAAATGCATCACTTCCAATGGTGGGAACGGTTAGGGTTGGAGAGAGTGGCAGTGTAGCACCGAGTGGTCGGAGATTGGCATTTGAGCAGGTGCCCGAATGGAGAGGAGAAGCTAGCCAGAGGAGAGCGTTCTAGGCTGCGGGAACAGCAGGCCAGGAGCCACCAGAAGACCCGTGTGTGTCACAGCGTCAGGAGGAGGGACATGGGATGCGGTCAAGGACGGACAGAGCGCAGATCAGGAAGGGGCTCATCCGCCACTCTGAGGATTTGGTTCCCACTGCAGTGGCAAACCAGTGGTGGACTTCAGCCAGAGACTTAATCCTCTGATTGGCTGTTTTGCGAGATCACTCGGATCTCTGTGTGGAGATGATACAAAGGTGGGCAAGAGTGGACACAGGAAGCCCAGTTAGAGGTGATGGTGAAGGTGGTCTGGACCACTGTGGTTTTTTTTCCAAAGACACGTGCGGGAGCTGGAATTGATTTTGGAGCTGGTGTGGTTCAGCCTCTGGGCTCTGGCGAAGTATAATCGTAGTCTCAGGTGGCTCCTCCTACCCACGTCTTTGCCCACAAAATGATGACCATTGGGTTGGGAGTATTTACACCTTGAGAGACAGGAGAGGAGTGGAAACCTGGGGCATGTTCCAGGTGCAGTCACACCTGATACTTGACCGAATTCGGTACTCCACGCGCAAGCTAGAACCTGTCAGTGTCGTCGGCCCTATGACTCACTACCCCTTCCAGCCTAAGCAAGGAGTCACGTATTTGTGACGTGGTAGCTCTTGCCCTGTGCACGTCCCCTTGCGGTCTTGCCTGAGCCTCTGGGGTCATTCTGTGTACTTTGGGTCCGGGAATGCATTGAATTTGTTTATGTTATTTCTTATGGGAAAAATGTGTGTGGGACTCGTCGTTTTCGGTCCTCGGCACGTTTCGCTCCCGGAACCAGCGAATGTCGAGGACCTAGGCACCCCTGTCAGTGGAAATGTGTCCTTGCGATTTGAGTCCAATTCCAGATTCCAGGGGGAGGAGAGACCGAGCACATGGTAACCCCGGTGTGTGGCGTGTAGAGGTCCTGCCTCAGCGGTCAGGCATCTGAGCATCTGTCATCTCCGCAGAGCAGTGTTTAGAGTCAGGTCACCCCCAGAGGCTCTGCCCTTTATCTACTCAGGGTCCTCAGGCCAATGTTTGCTCACAGTTCTCCTCTGAGGGATAAAATGGGAAGATGACAGCCCTTGGGGCAGAGAAATGGAGTCACCCTTGCTGTAGGTGACAAGAAAGGAGGAAGGTCCCAAGGCCACACAGTCACATGGTCCCCAGCACATCTTTCTTCTGTATTCATCCCTGGGCATTAACAAGCATAATAGGACTATGGTCCCTGTGAGCATTTAATGTCACCCCCAGGAGCTCTGCTCTGTCCCCACCACTGATAAGTCAGAGCAGCTCCTTTACCACCTTCACTTCCCTGGGAAGGTAATTCCTTCCCAAGGCAAAAAGGGATCTTCCTTTAGAATTGCAGGCAATTCAAATTCCAGAGTGGGGGTGGGGATTGTTAAACTGGAGATAGCAAGCTTTTTCAGCCAAGCTCCGGATGGGAATAGTTTCAGCTTTGTGGGTCATGGTGGGTCTTTGTTGCAACTACTCAACTCTGTCACGTGACAGAAAAGCAACCAAAGACAGGACATAGATGAGCGGACGTGACTGAGAACCACTAGAACGGTGTTTACAAAAACAGCCAGTAGACCCGATTTCATCCGGAAGGCTTCATTTGCCAACTCCTGGTTTAGGCAGAAATGTCTCTGTCTATTGATCAGTAATGGACGTGAGTAACTTGAGGGTAAAACCTGCAAATCCCATGCCAGTCCATGATCCCCAAGGGTTCACGCCGTACCCATCCATCCCATTCTTTCTCTTGTCGGCTTGCTCCAGCTTTTATTTATTTTTTAAATGAAATCACCATCATTTTTATCTTAGTCATAACTTAATTTAAAGGTTCTGCATGTCCACTTGTTTAAATCAGTTCCACATTTATTTTTTTATTTTTTGCTTCACATTAAGTGAAAACAATTTGTCAATATTTAGTCTTTGAAAAAGGTGTTAATGTTTAAAGTTACAAACTCTGCTTTGAGACACAGTGGAGCGTGCCAAGCTCCAACACCCACCCCTTCCCCACCCCCGACCCCACCACCACCCCCTCCCCATCCTTTGGGGTAACCCTGAGGTCCTCTTGGCAACCCTCAAGCTCTGAGGAACCCAGCTTGAAAACCTTTGATTATAGAAACCATAACATCACCAAGTAGCCTTTGTTCCATGCTGGGGTTGCCTGTGGGAAAAGCCAAACTGGGTTGTCCATTATCCTGTAGCCCCCCCCCCCCATGAGGGCTGCGCTGACATTGCTGCTGTGAGGCCCCCGAAACGGAGGCCCAAGGTTACCGAAGCGCCCTGGGCCACATAACACATGACAAGACAGGCCCTAGACAGGGGTCCTTGGGCTCAGGGGAGTCCCCCGCACTTGGGGATGTCTCCCTCCCCGAGTGGGAAACACTGTGATTTCAGATGAACCATTAATGACGAAGTGCTTATTTGAGTGTGTTTTAAAACACATACCAGTTTTCCATGTAGGGCAGAGGTTTTCAACCAGGTGTGATTTTTGTCCCCTTCCCCCTTAGGACACTATCAGGAAACGTTTTTGGTTGTCTTGACTACGGAGGGGCCTGCTACTGGCATGTGGTGGGTAGAGACCAGGAATGCTGTTCACATCCTAACGTATATGGTTCCGTCCCCACAACAACAACAAAAAAACTGTCTGGTCCAAAATGTGGAGAGTGACATGGTTGAGAAAAGTCCGATTTATAGTATTAACATCGAGTTTCCCTTTCAAAGAAGTTTATGAGACGAGGGGGTTGGTGGGGGGAGGAGTCGTTAATTTAAGGACGAAAGTAAGTAGCAGTTGAGGTTCTTGATGGTAGGGCAGAAATCATGACTGGGATGCTCAGCTGGGCGGAAGGACAGGGGCAGGGTAGCATCCTGCATTTAAAAGAGATTGCAGCTGGCACTTGGATAACGACCACGTGAAGCAGTTTTCAGCCGGGGCTCATTTGGTTGGCCAGCTTCCTTTTGGGGTAGTTTCCTTCCTAATTCTGCTGGCCCCTGCCTGGGGATATTGGAAGGAACTAGCTTGCAATGCCTTGACGGGCCCACTCATTGCCAGTGTGGCTTATCTTCCTCCCAGAAAGTGAGTGCTTGGAAGTTTCTGTCCCCTACTGAGTGGTCTTTGAACTAGGACACGTCACGTATCTCTTGGTGTGGGAAACCAGACCCCGGAGAACAACGTGGTTTTCAGAGAGGTTGGAGTCAGGAACTCGGGTTGTATCAGATGGTATATTGGACAGGCGGTGGACCCCATACAGCTTCTGTCCTGGCGGATGACAGAACCCGTGACGCTTCTGTGGTGGCACTTTGGTAGGTCAAGACCAGCCCCATTATTGGGGCATGGAACTTTATCACACGCCATCCGTTTCCCAACACAGGACTGAGATAGATGTGGCCGACTCTGGCTTGGCTGCCCGAGTCCGCCGATGTGAGCTCCGGGAGGAGAAGGGATGGAGCACTCATTCAGGGGGTGACAGAAATGGAAGCCAGGGCATTCTCCTCCAGATAGGACGTGGTGACGGGACCGTGACGCCAGTGTCCCCTTAGAGGAGCCTCTATGTATATGTAACTGACAGTCATGTTTCCACCGCCATCGTTTCAGAAACATAACAGCACATTTCAAGGCCCTATAAAAAGGCAGCCGCCTTTTCAGGGCACACTCGACGAGGGGACTCACACCGAGAAGCAAAACAGGAAACAACACGTGCTGGTGGGAGTGCGGAGAAATCGGAACTCTTGTGCACTGTTGGTGGGAATGTAACATGGCGCAGCTGCTGTGGCCAACATTGTGGTCGTTTCTCAAAAAAATTAAAAATAGAACTGCCATGTGGTGCAGTAGTCTCACTTCTGGATGTATGTTTATATACTCGCCCGAAGAATTGAAAGTAGGGTTTTGAAGCAATACATATGCACTCATGTTCATGGCAGCATTATTTACAGTCGCCAAAGGGCAGAAACAACCCAAATGTCCATGGACTGATGAATGGATGAACAAAACATGGTAGATATATACTGTGGAATGTTATTCAGTCTTTAAAAAGGAGATTCTGACACCTGCTATAACAGGGATGAACCTTGAGGACATTATACTGAGTGAGTCACAAAAGGACAAATATACAAGAGTTGTCCGGAAAGTATGCAGCCATGTAATATGGAAAATAGAGGCACTTATGGCTGGATTTTTCTCCAGACAGCCCTCGTATATGATCCCACTTAAACAACGTGCCTAGTGTTGTCAAAGTCACAGAAACAGAAGGTAGAATGGGGGTTGCCAGGGGCCAGGGGAGGGGGAAACACAAAGATCTTTAATGGGGACAGAGTTTTGGTTTTACAGGTGCAAACAGATTCTGGGGATTGGTTGCCCAATAAGGTACCTAACACCACCGAGCTATGTACCCTTTGAAATGGTGAAGATGGTAAATTTTACGTGGTTTTTACAACATTTTTTAAGGCAGCCACCTTCAATCCACAGACATGGGTGATTTTTAACGAGCGGCATCACTCAGAACAAATGCAGCTAAGACGCCTGCGATTGAACCAGGCTGTAGATTCATGAGCGTGCAGCTTGTTTTTCTCTTGATCTTTCTTAAAAAGTGAAAGAGTCGCACTTCCCCTACTCTCGGCTCCACGCTCGTTTGGTTCTGACAACGTCGGGCTTCTTGCCCTGTAGCATCGGTTGCGCCCGTCCTGTGGGGTCGGAAGCGTTTCCGATGGGTCCATCCGATGCATTACTGCCTGTAGCATTTATAGTACATTGTACTCCGTTTTTATTTGCTTCTACTGGGATGAGAGCCAAGCCAGTAAAAGGCAAACAGCATTAATTCAGTGATGACATATGCCACTGAAAACTGTTTTTCTTTTCTTTTTTTTTTAATTTTTTTAAAGCAGAATGGAGGCATTTTATTCAGATTCTGCTGGGTGCTGAGACAGAAACCGGAGGAGGAAGGCTGTGTGTCTTGCGGGTGGGAGGGCATTGAACTTGACCTCCCTCCTGCAAATGTTCCCAGAGGGTGAGTTGGCATCTTTCGCCAGATTTCACTTGGAAGACTTTTCTGAAACAGGCTCTTCCCCTGGCTGGCCTCACGTCTTCTGACCCGCCTCAATCTGCACATCACATCCATAGGGGAGGAAGGGGGTGTAAGTTGTCGCCCCTTCCCATTTCACCCTCTTACACGCACACCAGCAAAGTGCAGCTCTGGAAAGAGTGTGAATGAAGTCCGAGTTCACTGAGGAATGTGACCCACATCCTGACGTTAGACCTACAGCGTGGTGGTAAATTGCTCTTTGGCCAAAAAAGTAAATCTCTGGGGAAACAAAATACCGAGTTGAGAGAGAGCAATGCCTGGTACAGACACAGCCTCTTCTCTTGAGCCAGGAGAGTAATTTCAGCATCCTGGTCAGTTTATGTAACAATCTTTTTTTTTTTTTTTCCTTTGATTATGAGGCCTTTATAAAAGCCCCCAGGTTGTGTTGTTTTGCTGAGTCCGTGGGTCAGGGAGCCACCCCACAGACTGAAATTGGATTGGTTAGGAAGCTGGCAGCAGGAGGCAGGGGTGAGGACAGCAGGCCTAGTGTGTGGCATTAGGGGGCAGAGAGGACTGTGGCAAAGCAGGGAGGCACGGTCCCTCTATGAAGAGGGTGTGCTGCTTGGTTCTAGCTGATGTTTGCCACGAGGCGATTCCAGCCTGCGTTTCCAACCTTGAACACTTCTGGTGGAAGATTCCACTGTCGCCGTACTGAAACTCTTGAACGGTTTTTGAACAAGAGGCCCCATGCTTTTGCATCTGGCCCTGTACATTCTATAGCCATAATCTACACACTCTGCTTCGCGCGGATTATCTCATTTAATCCTAAATCCCCTGAGAGGTGAGCCTAGCATCTGTAGCCCTTTGATATGGGAGAGACCAGAGGCTCAGAGACATGCAGTCACTTACCCAGAGTCACACAGCTAGGAAGGCCTGAGCCAGAACTTGCAATCAGGTCTGCCTGACACTGAAGCACAGGACCTCAGTTGCTCTGAAAACGTTATAGTGTGTTCCAGTCTGTGGGGACCTTGGCACGGGAAAGATTGTCGGGGACCTGAAGGCACCAGGAGTCCCCACAGGACGCAGGGGCCTCCCAGGGTGGACACTGAGTTAAGTGGACACCTGCCTATAAGTAGGCTGACCTGACCTGCTGCCCCGTTTCAAACGGCTCACACAGTCAGCCTGCTGACACCTTGAATCTAGCCCAGTGAGACTAGGCTCACCGTTGCTTTCTGTCTGGTTTAAAATGGGACGTGTGGTCAGGATACCTGTACACACAGTCAGCCCTCCTGCCTTCTGTTCCACTAGCAGGACCTCCAGGTCTGTGTGGTTTCCCCACCAGCACCCAGATGACCCCTGGCTGGACTGCCTGCTTCTGGACACCCACAAAACGATTCCCTTTTGCAACTGGGCTTCCCGGCCAGTCCCCAGAGCTTTGCTATTAAAGCATTCTGTCCAGGAAGAGAATGCACACCTGGCCCTTACCTGCCTCAGCCTGCAACCCTGTAGCAGCTCCCAGTACCCTTGGGACCAAAACCAGTGCTGACTTCAGCTGATGTAGCCTGGCTCTCCTGCTTGGTACCCACCCCAGCCTCATCATCACACCCTTCAGCACCGTCAGGGACTCCGTTCTCCCCCTGCACCTGGTCGGGCTCATCCCCTTCACCTGGGGTCACAACCCTAATGTCAGGCAGCGTCCCCCTGCATCCCTGGGCCTGGACCGCCATTCCCCCCTTCCCTTTGGGCTTCCCCTGGCGCCCCCTTCATTTTGTTCTGATTACTTGTTCCTGTGTCTGCCTCACCCCCCCTTTAATTGACGCCCACCCCACCGGCCTAGGCTCATTCCTGCCTGATGTTCTGATGCATCCCCGGCCCCTCGCACTGCGCCTGGCACGCACCCGGGGGTGGGGGTGGGGCTGGCAAATGCAGGTGAACCTCGTTTTGCACAGGTGTTGTGTCTTTTTACAAATTGAAGGCAAGACCCTCCACCAGCAAAAACGACCACGACTCGCTTCATAGTGACACTGGCTTTCTTGCAGTGGTCTGGACCCGCACCCACGGGATCTTGCGGGAGGTGGGGGTGGGGGTGCCTATAGCTATGGACAAAAGACCGCGCGGCTAGGGGGTCCAGGGAGGGGCCACCGTCATCAGGGAGGCACTTGATAACCCCACAGTGCACCGCTGTGGCTTTTCATTAAGTGCCCCTCACCTGCCCACCTCTCACTTCTCACCGGGGAGCTGGGCACATGTCTGGCCCTGCCTCTTTCACCGGGGGTGCCCAAGATCAGCTGCGTTCCAGGCGACCCGGAAAGGCACTGTGTGGGACACAGTGAGTGGGACACACTCCTTGCATACTCGGGAACCTTGCCTCTTTAAAAGTCTGCTCCCAGGGCCACTTCTGTCCTGCTTGGCCCACCCTGTCTCCCTGGGAACCCAGCCTGATTAGCCCTGCCCCTGGCCCATCCTTCCTGCAGAGTGGTGGCCTCGTTTCTGTGCACAGGAGGACGCCTTGCTGAGCATAAGCCAGCCCGCTCTGGATTCTTCCAGGGGCGCCTCCCTGCCGGCCCACTTAACCTTGGCTGTCTCGCCATCACCTCCCCACGATTGCCTCTGGGCGCCTCAGCCCTTCCCAGCCCTGCACCCCACCTGCGCTTGCCTTGGGCCACCTGGAGACTCCCAGGCACCTGCCCCACGCGATAAGAGAGAACCGGGGCTCGCCAGAGGCACCTGGGAGCGCGGGGCCTGAGGCCGAGGAGGGAGCCGCTCGGGTAAGAGGCAGAACCGTGAGCCGGCTCACACTGGGTAGAGGCAGGAGTCTGCTGGCAGCAGCTGGCAGCAGACGGAGGCCTGGCTTCCTGTCTTCAGGTGTCTCAGAGCTTTAGGGAGGATAGGGGGTGGGGGTCATGGGATCATCGGAGAAACGGGAGCTCTAGGGATTGGGGGTGGGGGGCGCTGTAGGCAGAACCATCCAGACCCCGCTGCTCGGGTGTGCTGCAGCTCAGTCTGCGTGGCTGGCTGACATGCCAGGGTGAGCGTGCCCTTGGCCTGACTTGACTCCCACACTGATCTTTGCCTGGGAGACCGGGAAGCACCACATTGGAACCGCTGTCCCACCATGACTGTCTCTGAGAGAGAGGCGGTTTGGCAAAGCAGAATCAGGGCGCCGTTACTAGAGGGAGAGGCAGGCGATGGCTGCTCAGCTGGCCAAGAAAATGCAGAGCCATTGTCTTCACAGCTGGTTGTCTTAGCACAGTGGATGCCGTTCCTCCCGGCCTGGCACCCAGCACACCTGAGTGTGGAGCTCCTTCGGGCCCGGGCACGGTTCCTCAGTGTGTCCAGGTGCCGCCCTGGGTCTGCCAGGGTCGTGGGGTGAGGCTGGATGTCTGTCTTCCACACAGCACTCTCTGAAGACATCTTTAAACTCCAGCGACTGCAGAATGCAGCCGGCAGCAAAGGCCCCGTTTGGGTTGGGACTCAGTCGGAGACAGCGCAGGCTGTGGGTGACCCCTGCTGTCACCGGGCAGCGAGCGTGGGAGCCCCGGGTTCCACAAGCACCCTCCCTGGAGGGGAGCCCCACGCTGGCTCCCCCACTCTGCCAGCCTCGGTCCTCTAACGGGCGCGGTTTCTCTTTGCAGCAGAAAAGAACACCTCTGGGATGATAAGCCGCCCTTCCCCGGGGAGGATGGAGTGGATCATCCCTCTGATTGTGGTATCAGCCTTGACCTTCGTGTGCCTCGTCCTTCTCATCGCTGTGCTAGTTTACTGGAGGTGAGTAAGCCGGGGGCACTTGTGGGGAGCAGGTGGGGGCAGAACCTGCTGCAAGCACACCGCCCGGGGACAGGGCTGGCCTGGGGGAACAGGAAGCTGGCGGCCCCTCCATTCTACAAGGTAAAGCAGCTGAGTGGTTCTAGTGTCAACACCTGGGGGACCCACCTGGGTCTGGAAGAAGCCAGTGGGTAGATCCCGTGTTAAGATGGGCTTCTGGGATTCAGGGCCAAGGAAGCTCGTGCTTAGGAATCACAGAGATCCAGGTTCGAATCCCAGCCCTGCTACTTGCCGGATTCCAATCCTATTTCCACTTCGAGCGTTAGTGCCTGAACCTGCAAAAGGAGTTAATACGTTTCATGGCATTTTCACATTCTTTGAGATGGCTTCTCCCTTTGTTGTAGCCACATAAGAAATCGTCTTGACCTTGACTATTTTTTATAGGCTTTTGCTGAAAATCGGATGACAGGAAGACAGTTAGCTTGTTACGTGGCATTAACCCAGGCAAGATAAACCTGGCTGACTGCAAGCCACCCCTAGATTATCGCTGTCCCTGAACAGGTTCTGTGTCCCATGGGAAGCCTGCTTGCGGCCTCTGCTTGATGAGTCTGCGTTTCCTCAGCCTCACGCTCAGCCCGCTGGTGGGCCCGGCCGCTGTCGCCTCTCAGACGAATGTGGAAGGCTTCCGCCCTTTATCTGGCAAGCTTCCTCAGCGATGAACAGGTGTCATGGTGGCCTCCTCCCTCCTTTTGATTTGTCCTATCCATTTTGAGTCCCTAGTGTGTGCCAGACACTCTTCTAGGTGCTGGTGATATAAATAAAAGTGAGCAGACTAGACGTAAATCCCTGCTCTCCCGGAGCTGACATTTTAGTGGGGAGGCAGGCAATGAACAAAGCTAGTCAACATACAGTACCTCAGGTGCTCATACGTCATGGAGAAACTGAATCCCAACGGGCTGACGTGCTGGGGCTTAGGGCGTGAGTGCTCAGAGTGGGGAAGGAAGGCCTCACGGGCAAGCGATATTTGAGCAAAGACCTAAAGGAAGAGGGAGTCAAAGGGGTTGTATCGGAGGCAAGTTCCCAGCAGGGGACACAGCATGTGCAAAGGCCCTGGGGCAGGAGCGTGCCTGGCATGGGCTAGGAATGGCCAGGGACCAGGGTGGCTGGAGCACGTGAGCGGTAGGGGAGCAGGACAGGAAGAAACAGGCTGCAGGGGAGTCGGGTCTTGTACAGTCTTGTGAGCCACTGTAAACACATTGCCTTGTTCTCTAAGATAAGTAGGGTCTGGTGCCTAAGAGTGTTGTGATCTGATCTCAGGACTCCTCGGCCACTGTGTGGCAAAGAGACTGAAGAAAAGCAGGGGCAGAAGTAGGAGACCAGTTGGGAGACGACTCAGCAGCTAGTCCAAGAAGGACGTGGCGGTGGCTTAGATGAAGGTAGCAGGGCCAGGTGCTGGGGACCTGATTGGGGATCCACAGAATCTGCCGGCAGGTTGGCCACGTGTCCATGGGTCTGCTCTCAACTGCACTGAACACGGGGAAACAGAAGGGGCCATCTCAGTCACCATAGCGCTGCTAGCGCTGCAGACCGCCCAGAGCAGTGACACCAGAGCCGAGCGCCTTGTGCACGGGCTGCCTGTGTGGCCTCAGAGCCCAGACTGTTAACAGTCATCCCAAAGGGGTCAGAAGGGGTTCTAGGGAGGTGAAAAAAGCATACTCCTCCTGTGCGTAAAGCACAGATCTACATGTGGTCCATACACGATATACAGTACAGTACAGGTATTAAAGTGTCCCTGGGAGGTGGCAGTTAGGGAAAGAATGTCTACAAAGGCCCCTTGGAAGAGGCGCCCGTTGGAGAAAAGCAGGTTGAGAAGCTGCCTTAGACAAGTCATCCACCACCTTCAGGTTCCTCACCGGCAAACCAGAGGAAGAAATGCACCGTTGGGCTCATGTGTGCTGTGGAACCAGCTGAGCAGAACCACTTTGGGCCAAAAAGGGAAGTTAATGAAATGGGTCTGGGTGATACTTCCAAGGGGCCTAAAGGCAATTAATTTCAAAGGTGCACATCCCTAAGTCACTGAGTTAGAGACATGACCCACCTCCCCTGCCCCCTCCCTCCCCAAACAGCTTTGAAGTCCAGCGGTCAGCCTTATTATTAGAACTTAGGGTTGCATTAGAGTTAAGTTCATGAGCTGATTCCGTAGACACATGCCAACACCCCAGTGGCCTCACAACTCAAAGCTTTTCTCGCTTACATGAAGTCTGATGGGCAGGGCCCCCTCCTCCCTTTGGGGCCCCTCTTTCTGGACACATGTCTCCCAAATAGGTGTAGCAGGCATAGAAAAATGGAAGAGACACTCCTCTCTCAACTGCATGACCCAGAAGTACAACCCTTCCATCCCATTTGCCCCCAACTGGCCGGAGATGGTCACACAACCCCTGGACACAAGATAGGATCCAGAAGCTCTGGGGAATTCCGTGGGCACCGGCAGAAATATCCATAAGTCTTTAGGCCCATTGGTGTCATTGGGTTAAGAGGATGTTTCCTGACAGGGACCGTTTTGGAGGACAACCAGTAGTCTCATGACTTCACACTTGGCCCGATCTAAAAAAAATGCAGGTAGAGACCTCCAGGATTATTTTGTCAGCTGAAAAAGAATCTGAGGTCCATGAGGGACTGTTTGAGCAGTGTTTTTACAGGCAGTAGCACGGCTTTGTGGAGAAATTTACCTTCCAATGCGCACTGAGGTGTTGCTATAGGTAGGATGCTGTTGTGTCCTCTCCAGTGCCTTCAAGAGACAGAGGCAGCGGGATCCCTGACAGTGCAGAAGTTGCTATGAAGCTAGGAAGAAATATATGCGAAGTGTTTGGGGACAAGGGTCAGTGGAGGGCTAGAGGGCAGCAAACGAGAAAATCAACGCAAGTCAACAGCTACAGCTTCTGTAAGGGATGCCTGTGCGTGCTTATCCAGGATCTGTTCTTATGAAGCCTGCAGTGGCTTGGAGCTGTAATAGGTACTGTTGAAATCAAGGAGAAGAAATCAGTTTGCTAGTTGAAGTGTGTCATGTTGGCCCTACTGCTCAAGGTGGTGACAGAACATACCTTTTGAATGACTACAGTCAGAGCTCTGGACCCCTGCCTTCTGTGTGCACCGATGTGCTCACATTGCTGAAGAGACTTGGAGAAGGCATTTTTGGAAGGTTCCTTTTGACTTGCCTAATTTGAGGGAGATGCTGGGAGCAGAGCTCTGTGCAGGTGTCTAACCAGCACGCAGCTTGTTTATTAACTCGTTTCCGTAGAACAGCTTTGCTACGGCGAGCGACCTGAGTGTCCACTTAAAATTGTATTGAGAAGACAGTGTTCACTTGTGTGTGTGGTTTCTGTAATCGCGAGCAAAATGGCTCTGAAGGCAGCTCTTCTCTCTCTGGGAAGCACAGTCTCGCCCCTGAAATGGCTTTCTACATCTGAGGGCCTAGATAGCCCAAAATCTTTTATTGAATATTTACCACACCAGACGTGTGCTACGCAGAGCACATCCCTAGCTGGTCAGCATTTAAAGCCTAGAGATTATTAGATCCATTTCGATGATCAGAAAACTGAGACTTGGTTAAGATCGCCAGATGGCATGCCCAGCTCATACTGTTAATCTCGGGGGGATTTGAACCCAGCCCACAGGACTGCAAAGCCCACTGTCTGCTCCAGGCCGTGCAATGCAGTGACTGAGGCGTGGACGCCAGAAGGCATTTACTTCCTTCCATAGCATGTTTTTATAGCACGTATTTGTGTGTCAAAAAGATCCTATGGTTTGGATTTGCCACAAACCTGTGGAAGAAAACTTGAGAGGACCAGCTATTTTTCAGGTGTTCTAGAAGCGGAATACATTTTCTTTTTTTTTTTTTTTTTTAAGATTTATTTTATTGTCACAGGGGTGGGCAAACTGCGGCCTGCTACAGGTTTTTTTGCGGCCCGCCAAGACATCAGATTTTTATGACACAATTTATATCTTTTCTGAAATGCAAAGTTAACTAATAAATGCAATCATTTTAAAAGGTGTGGCCCTCCGCTAACCTTTGTTTCCACAAAGCGGCCCCCGAGCCAAAACAATTGCCCACCCCTGTGTTGAGAGAAGGTGAGAGAGAGACAGAGAGAAGGGGGAAGGGCCCAGAGCAGTCTCCATAGGTGTGCATCGTTAGCTGTGTGACATGGTTTCATTCCACACAGGTGGATGTGGGGCTGCACAAGGCAGAACCAAACTGGAGGCCTCCCGGACGGGAGGCAAGAGCCTCCGCCACCACCCTGGCGGTTACCAGTTGTACCACAGTTCAGAATGAGGGTCTGCGTGAGCCGGGGCCGCGATTTGATCACTGGACCTCACAGTTGCAAGCTCCCAACCTGTTGAGCCATCCCGGCATCCCGGAAGCAGAATAGACTTTTATGCTGAAGAATATAACCTCTTTGTTCTATCTTACTGTCAGCTAGCTCATCAGGGCTCTGTTACTGGAGGAGAAGTTGAGCGTCATAGTGACCATAATTCTACCTTGGAAAAGAACTTTGCAGAAAGGTAGAGCAGCTTGATGTCTCAGAGTCAGTAAGTGGGAATTGTGACATTGGACACAGGCCGGTTCAAGGTTGGACTGAGCAGGGTCTCCCAGGCTGAGAAACGCAAGTCCCTCCTCAGCACATGACCGCAGCGTCTGTAACTCAGTGGACACCAGTTTTGCTGCAGCGGCTCTCTGCCTCCCTGCTTTAGACTTTCCAAGGTGTTGTCATGTGTGGCTACGTCCTCATTAAGAATGCGGGTCATGAAAACACAGGAGTGCTGTTGACACGGCAATTTTTTTTTCTTTCCTGGATGTTCAGTGGGAGACAGTGTAACACACACCAAGGGGTGTAAATGCAACTGTGTGTGGGGTTTGCGTTTGCATAACGGAGGCTCCAGCAAACAAACAGACGCAGGTGAAAGTCAAGTGTGGGCGTGTGGTAACACCCCTTTCTTGCCGCCGGAGGGACTGACACGCACCCCGTAGAACGCGGACCCCGCTTGTATTCCCACGGTAGCGACCTCGCCTCCCAGAGCTGTGGGCCGGGCGCACCTTCCCCGCCCACCTGCTCCGGCAGCTGAAAGGTCCAGGTTGACTCAGTGGTGTCAGGCTCAGGCGTGTGTTCCCGCTTCCACCCCAGCAAGGCCGCAGACAGGTGCAGCCGGAGTGTCTCCCACGCAGGTGCCTGTGGACGGATAGCAAAGGGGAAAGACACGTCGCTCATCACAGCACCGAGTACTGGGTACATTAGTACGAAGCGCACGTTGCGTTATTTAATCATCATTGCGGCCGGGACTGCATCGCCTATTTCCCAAGGGAAGAAGCTTCCGGAGGGGAATGGCTTGCCGGGGATCACACAGCCAGCATGTTTCGGAGGCACTCACCTAGGGTTTGGTTTGAGTTCACTGACCTAAGAGCCCTTATGGCCAGCCCACTCACTCCTTCCTTTTGTTCAGCCATTCGGAGACATTTCTTAGGGAGCTGGGAGTTCGCATCTTCGAGGAGCTTGTAGGTTAATGAAAGACATACGCAGGTAAACAAGGTTGTCTCTAATAAAGGTCAAAAATTGGTGGCCTCCAGGCCTGCCTTATTTAGCTGACGTTGTTTTCAAAACTCTGGATTCTTTTGAAACTAGAAAGATTGTACGTACAAGCCCAGCTGTCTGGCTTCTCGTGATAACTGCGGGGGAGTTCACATCCCTGGGGCACCGATGGGCTGGACGCAGCTCACCACGACAGCCCCTTTGAAGGGCCCACCCTCTCGACAGTCTGCCAGTCTCTGCCCTCCCTGGAGTCCCCTGAGTGGCAGTGATGGGTGGTGACAAATGGAGAGGCTATGTGCTCTGGAAAGAACTCCGACCAGCACCAGGATGTATGGGAGGGAGATGGAGCCAGGAAAGTTTTTGCAGAGCAGAGAATGTTCAGCCATAACTTTTACAGAACAGAGAAAAGTGACAAATGCTCCAGGCAGAGGGAATTAAGTGGCACTGGGTTGTGGCATGTTCAGTATTGCCAGAGAGAAAATGCCCTCAAACTGCCCTTCCTCTCTGCAAACTACAGTCCATCTTTGTGGGTAGGATCAGACTCTCCCAGGGGGTGCTGTACGTGCAAAGGCCCTGGGGTCAGTCCCAGCTGCTCTGAGCAGCTCCTTCAAGGGAGGGAATAGGGACTGAAAGGTAGGTTTATATACAACTTTTCTCAAGTTTAGAAAAACCTGAGTTTTCATATCATGTTTTTTGGTGGCTTTTTATGATTGCTGTTTTCTTTTCTGCAAACAGATCATTCATGAGACCACAGATGGGCATCATTTTTTCCTTTAAAGCTGATGAATGCCGTGTCTTTCTGGAATTTGTATCTGTGGCTGTATTTCAATTTTTTGTTGTTTTTTTTTTTTTTAGTCATTAGGAATAATTTTTACAATTCAGGTCTTCAAAGCCTGACAATGTGTCAAGCCAGTGGGGAGAGCCAAGGCTCATTTCGTGATGCCCACACCTGGCTTGTCTCAGAGGGTTTGGGTTTAGAACGACGCTGCTGTTAATCTGTCCTGCCGAGACACTAAAACATGGACGCAGGGAGCCTTTTGATTCCCCAGCTGTTCTTGGAGGTGGGCACCTTTGTTTTCTTTCTCCGGGCAGCTGTGTGTGGGGAGGTCTGGGTTGTGTACCAGCTCCTACTGCCGATCCCAGGCAACTTTTTGCTCAATAACTTTCCCAAATGGCTACTCTGGGGCCTTTCAGAATTCAAGAGAACTGTCCGTTGTTATAGTAACCGGCTCCCTGCTGTGGAGTTGGACCTGAGAGACCAGTGGAAGCTCTTGGAACAGGCTAACATGTAGTCATTAGACAAAAGCAAGAACGCAGGAGGGACTCACTACTAAAGGCTGCATTTACACATACTCCACGCTACTTAAAACAACAGACTGTTCTGGTAAGGAAGTGGTCGATGGATACATTTTTAAACCAAGCTCACACCTCAGGAAAGGGCAACTCCTTATATGTTCTGTCCATTTGACATAACCAACACCTTTCCTTGGATTTCTTTTTTTTTTAATATATTTTTATTTATTTATTTTTATTTTTGACAGAGAGAGAGATACAGAGACAGAGACAGAGAGAGAACTGAACTGGGGGAGCTCCCAGTTCAGCATATGGGTCCGCACGGGCCGGGGCCGGGATTCGATCCCTGGTCCCCGGCGCTGCAAAGTGAGCGCCTAACCCACTGAGCCCTCCCGGCTTCCCCTCCTTGGATTTCTTAGCATTCAATGTCTTCTCTCCCGGGACTGATGGTTCTGTCCGTTTGCTGAGATAGCCCCCTCGATTATTTGCGATATTAGGTATTGGCTTTATGGCATTTGCTTCTCAGGGAAGTGTTGTCAGTTTATGAGTGGTAGTTCTAAGCGCCTGTGATTGTGTGTGAGGAAAAACTGCGGAGATAGCCGGCTCGGCTCCAAAATTCCCGCGAGAGTGAATCTGGCAGAAATCAGAGTAGGGCTAAGGGTTGAGGAGAAGTCTAAATATTTTAGGAAGCTGCAAATTTCAAGTTTTTACAAAAATTTGCAAAAACACTGCAACACTAGTGATTTCTTCGGATTAGTGTTTGTAGCCGCACTGAGTGTGTTCCTGGCGTTCTGAGGACAGTTGTAGTTCCAGAATGTACTCGATAGAGGGAGACAAGAAGTCCTGAATTACACACAGCACACACCCCCACCCCCTTCCTTTTTCATCACATTCCCAAGTTTTGATTTTTCCTTATTTTTGTTCCCGTGCCAAGCACTTTTAGCCAATATGGAGCCTAATAATTATCAAAATAAACGAAAGCTTGTATTAAGGGAGAAGAAAAACTTAACACTTGAGAATTAGAGAATGTTCCTTCCCAGAAGTAAAAAGCCACCAAGTCCAGAAGTTACCGAATGTTCTTTGGAATTGCATACCTGAGTTCAGAGTTCTGCATGGGTCCAGCACACCTTCCGAGAGAGAACCTCCGTGGAGTTTGGTTTGTCTTTGCTGTTCTATGAAGAGTTTGGAAATAATAGGAATCATGTCACTGTGACATCCTAGAGCCCAGGTGGGTAGGGGATTCAATAAAAATAAACACTTTTCAGCATTCTTGTGTGACAACAGTGCATCTTTCCAAGGCTAAGAGCCAAGTCTGAGCTGCTATGGTTATTTAAGTTTTAAGGGGAAACTAAACATCCACCTCTCTGAGGTTGCCTCTCTCACGTCTTCCAGAATCGGTATTGTGAATCGGAAAAGTATTTGCCCAGCAATGAGAGAAATGTGTAGGGAAGGTACGGCAAATTCAGAGAAATTTGTGGCAGCCGGGAGGTTCCAATGAGCCTCTCTAGATGCCTGCTACCTTCTGTTTGTTCCAGTGGTATCCTAAGCCATCCCGTTTGCCAGGACAGGGTGTCAGACGTGGAGAGATAGGTATGTGGATGAGAAAAGTCATTATTGGGTTTGCGATCGTCTAACCTTCTGTTGACACTACGGTGGGTCCAGGATTCCAATAAGTAAAGACAGCTTTTTAAGAACAAAGTCCCCGGTTCCTATTTCTTAACCTGGCAGAAAAAGAAAGAAAACCACCTTACTAAAAACCAGCCACGTTTCTTTTGCAAATGTCCCCAGAGGTGTCCCAAGGATGGGAATGGGAGGGAGGGTATTTGTGTGTAATTCGTGGTGGCCAATTGAAAGTACTGTCTTCTACACCTGTTCTCTTTTGTTTTTTGTCCATTTAGAGGGTGTAACAAAATAAAGTCGAAGGGCTTTCCCAGACGTTTCCATGAAGTGCCTTCTTCTGGGGAGAGAGGAGAGAAGGGGAGCAGGTGAGGGGCGGTCAAGCTGAAGGGGGGCGTCTCTTTGGCTGAGACTGGCTTGCCGGATTTTTGTTTTGTTGCCATGGGGATTAAAGTCCTCTAGACAGCCCACGTGCTGAAACTCCCGTTTCCACCCCACCCATCCCTCCAAAGACTGGCGAATCCCAATGCAGCTTGCGGTACCTGCTACCAGTCAACACGCGTCCCGCGCCTGCTTGCTTTGCTTTATTTTGTGGCTTTGGGGGCTGTTTTTTGTTTCTACGGTGGTACGTACTGGGGGTGTCCTATGTCTGTGTGTCTGTATGTCTGTTGCATCCATTTTCTTTCCAAAATCTCACACGTTTGCATGTTTGAGAGTTTAACAAATATATATCTATATATGATGCATGAATTGAGCTGTACACATGAAAACATATAATTTGGAAACCTAAATTGATAGAAAAGTTAGGAAAAAAGAGGAGGAAGGGACAAGAAGTGAGCAAAGGGGGCGATGTCATGTTTTTCCTCGGAGGGATGAAATTTAGAGAAATAAACGAGAAGCATATGCATGGTTGATAGCCTGAATACTTGGAAAAATGATTGTCCCGGAAAGATTTATAGTAAACCTTTAGGAGTTATGATTATGGTACTATTTCTATAAGGCTTATCTAGGCCAACTCCACTTTTAATATGGTAATTAATATTTTAACATTGAATTGCCAGTTAGGATCATTCACTAATCAATATTGTGAGTAGTCCCTCATTTCAACAGACCAACTTACAGAATTTATATTTGAGTTTTTACAAGAAAGGATTTGTCTTCATTGGTTGTAGGGAAAGCAGATTACTGAGGTGAGATTTTCAATATCCATTCGCTATAATCAGTTACCCTTATGAGATATGAGAAGTAATAATACAAGAATGATGAAAGGTGAATGAGAAACGCTGTGATCTCTCTTTTAAGCTGTACGGTGCAATTCTGGCCTTGCAGGGAGTGGCAGTAACTGCTGGCACTGGTAATACAATTATTCTTTCTATGATCTCTTTTTACTTCCTGAAGTCTTCAATTTCCAATCCATCCTCAGAGCTCCAAGGGTAAAACTGAAATAGAAACCCCCTTTAGAGATTCAAAGGTCCAATCTTAAGAGAGAGAGAGAGAGAGAGAACCTTGGGCATCACATGTCAGTGCCTGAGTTTCGTGCCTAGTCTGTTATAAATAGAATCGAGTTTGACTGTAACTCTTTAGAAAGCCAGCCCCACCTCAGGAACAGCATGAAGATGAATGCACACCCCATTTCTAAGTCCTCCTCAGAAACGACACCTTACCCCTGGCCTGTCAGCGCTAATTTGTGTTGGCCCCCACTGTGGAGTGGCCTTGTTATAGATGGTTTTAGATCCTCAGAGACTGTCTTGTGCCGTCGTCTCTGCTGAGGGTCAAAAGCATGGGGGGAGCACAGTTTTCATGCAGGTCTTGAAGTTGAGAACCATCTTGGGAAACTACAAGTATATATAGAATCCACCTGGTGGTGAATCATATATCTTACTTCACTTTTTAAATAATATAATCACTAAGAAAGACAGACTTGACAGAAAGGTATGGGTTCTACCCTCCGTTCTCCCTCTTCCTGGCTCTGTGACCTCAAGCAACTCCCCAAAACCCTCCGAGGCTTGGTTTTCTCATCTCAACAATGGGTCTAAGGATCGTGCCTTCCCATGGGGTGGTGGTGAAGTCTAAATGAGGTCGTATATGTGAAAGGCTCTGCGTGGGAAGGACCTTGTCTCAGTGAGGAGAGGCGGGGACTGAGGTTCTGTGAAGGCCCTCGGCCGGACCACCCGGCTCAGGCAGAGGCAGCTGTCGCCCTGGTGGTCTGAGCAGTGAATGCCCCTCCTGTCCCAGCTCAGTGTTCTCTGAAGAGATGGGCCGGCCCTCCAGGGGCTCCAAGTCTCTGCTCTGCCCTCTGCTGACCCCCCCACCCCCACCCCAGCCCTACTGGGTCCCTTCAGAGCCTACAGTGCGTGGTTCCCCCTAAGAGTTCTGTGCGTGGGGACCAGCAGGCCTCTCCCACCTCACCACCCCCACTCCATCCCAGCAGCCCTGGCGGCAGCCTCCTGACTCAGTGTCATCCTCTGCTCTCTATAAAAAGCCTTGGGAGGAAGGTGGCCACTCCCTCCCTTGCCAAGCTGTTTCCAGAGGTTGGGAAGCATGAGGGGAAGCGTTCCCATGAGCCTCTTGTCTCCCACCTTAGATTCTTCCTGTCCATTCTTCTTCCCTCGCTTGGCCTGCATCCCATCCAAAATGTAGCAGGGAAGTAAGAGGAAAAACTCCAAGAGCTGCCTCCGTAGCAGCCCTCCAGACACTTCAAATAGCTGCTGCAAAGCCTGTGCACCTTCCCCGGAGGGCAGCGTCCACTGACCTCACTTCACTTAAGCTGGACGGTGGCTGCCAGAACCTGTAGCCGACTGCCCATCCCCGTAGAGAGACCAGAAAATAATGAGAATCAGACGCATGCGTGTAATTTTTCCAAAAAGCTGTTGATTTAAGTTTTGAATAGGTAATACATGACTCGGCTCAAAAATGGAAAAATTTAAAATTATGTATACGCCCACATTTTCATTCCATCACCCACTCACCAACCCTGCTCCCTGCTTCCTCCAAACAGATAACCCACTACTGCTGGTTTACCGTCTGTTCTTCCAGACATTGCTGTGTGTGTATATGCAAATATGAGTCTGTACATACTACAATGCTCCATGCACTGTCACAAACCTTGCTTTTTTTTTCACTTAACGTGATTTTTCTCTGTGTGTACGTAACTGCCTCGTTCTTTTTGACAGCAGCATGGTATTCCTCTGCAGAGATGTGCTGTGATTTACTTAACTAGTCCCCTGGGCCTGTCTCTGTGCTTGTTCCCAGTCTTTTGTTCTTAGAAACAATAACTCGGTGACAAACTGTGTCATTTTCAAGTACATAAGTCTCTGATTGATGGGGCTACGATGCCCTCTCCAGTGGGCTTCTGTGGGCAGGGCAAGAGCCCGTCCGCTCCTCTGTAGCTTCCCCAGCAGTGCCTTGTCAGACTTCAGCATTTTTGCTTAACCTTCGGGTGATAAGGGGGGTCTTAGTGTCGTTTAATGTGTTTGCTCTTGTTATAAGTAAGGCAGGGCATCTCACGAATATCTGTTTGTGTCATTTGTATTTCTTTTGCTGTCAACTATGTCTTTTGTTCATTCTTCGTTTACATTAGTCTTCTTATCATCGAGAGGGGCATCTCTTGTCAGCAGCCTGGATTTTTAAATGTGTTTAAATGTGTTTACTGGCCTTGTAACTATGCACGTGCTGCTGCTTTTATAGAATCAATGTTGTCCATAAATTTCTTTCCTGGATTTCTGGATTTTGAGTCATCCTTAGAAAATCCTTCTCTATTCTGAGCTTACTTTTTCTTCTAGGTACGTTCATGGTTTCAAATTTTTATATTTAATTCTTGAATCGTTTGGAATTTAATCCGGTTGATAGCATGATGTCTGAATTAACTATCCCCCCCCCCCCCCCCCCCCCCCCCCCCCCCCCCCCCCCAGATGGCCCAAGTGTTTGATAAGGACTATAATCTGGGGCTGCTCCTTAAAATGACACAACACAAAAGTCTGACTTAGTCAGTCTGATCATGAAATCAGCAGTTGCCAAAAGGTTTTTAGCCTAACCATGTTACGATAGAGTCTATATGTGCTATAGGTAGAATGTGAATTTCCATTTCCTACCTCCTGCCCAGAATGAGTGGGACTATCATGTCACAATTCACCTCCCCAGTCAGTGGGGGGACTGAGTCGGGGCCCTCAGACAGTGTCAAGATGAGCTAGAGAGGCCCTCAAGCCTCGGTCCAGACTAACTATGAGATAGCCACCTCGAAGCCCTGACTTCCAGCCTTCTGGGTGCTGTCCGGAGCTCACTTCTTAAAGCCAGCTGTCCCAGACAAATCGCCCCATTCTGGTTCTTGATCTTGTTAAAATGGGGTTCATGAAATAACCCTTGCTCTCTTATCTCCTTGAAAGTATTACCAGCACTTCAGTCATTCCTAGGTGTGTGCAAGGATTTCCTGGCAAACGTAATGCTTAGCCAGAAAGTATTATTGCCTTGCGACCACTTATCTATAATTTGTTAATTTCCTCCCACTTTCCTAAGATGTGAATTGTACTTCCTCCGACAAAATTTTCACTATGGGAATCAGATTTTTGTCAGTTCCAGCTGTATGTAACAAGGTTGGATGGGACAGCTCTCATACCTATGTAAGAGCCAAAATATTTTGAAACATATTCTCATCACTTATTATCTGTATCGTCTCTCAACACCGCATCCATCTTCAACATAATTCTGTTTGCTCTCTCTCTACCCATCTTCCCTCCACCACCTCACATCTGATAAACCCCAATTATCCAAGGCTCGACACCATATGTCCCAGGATTTCGAGGACCTCGTGTGACATATGCCATTTGATTATCCCCAAAAGTCCACTCATGTTTGTCAGATCACATGTCCTTTGATGGTTAATATGCAAATGAGAAGCTCAATTCCAGGTTTTTCTGTCTCGATGAACCCTTCCCGAAAAGATGCTGTGTGATCCAAACTGAATTTTACAAGCAGAATCATTTAACCTGCAGGAAAGGAGACTGAACAGCAACTCAGAGCTTTTCCAAGTGGGGACCCTGAGGAAAAGCCCAGCAACCCCCAGATTCTTTCCCTTCTCTTGTTCTGTCACTTCTGTTTCTCAAAACATGCTGCCCTAATAAGTCAATCCACATCTTAGTGCGGCTCTCAGTCATCTTCCTTGAAGGCATGTGAATGTTTCCACCTTCTATTTATAAGACTCATACGTGGTCTACCACAACAGACTCGTGTACAGATGTAAATATTAACATGATGTGTGTACTCGACAGCATGAGGATAAATGGGATTATTAGCAGGCGTGCCACTGCACATTTAAATGAGGGCAGTATGTAAATCAGTGAAGATCGCTTAATTAATATTCCACAGCAGCCCAGCCCACTGCCCCATTCTCGTCTGCAATTAGCATTTTGAGCTGCACACTGCTGATAAAACTCCTTGTCCCCCTAATGTGATTATAAAACCATTGAGCTTAATTTGAAGACAGTGACTTGGTTTCTAATTCCTATATATCAACATTTGGTTATTCTGTAATCATGGGTTTCCATGAGAGTCTAGAAATGGTGCTGTGACCCATGCCCCAGCAGTCACAGTGACACTGAAGGCCATGTTGTCACTGTGAGCCCGAGACCCTGAGGAACACAGTGTAACATCTCAAGCGTATCAGAAGGGGTGTACTTGACCCAGATGTCTGTCTGCCCCAGGAACCCCCTCTCCTGGAAGCAGGGCTGCAGGCTGCCTTTGAGGGGAGTTTCAGTATACAGTAGGGCAGAGTGGAATTCTAGACATTTCCAATGGCCCCTCTTGCAGGCTCACGAACAGTACTTTGCTTTTGAAAAGTGTCGGTCACCTAAATTGTCCCCCTGATTCTTGTCAGAGGGGCCAAAAGAAGTAGAAGGAAAAAAAATCATTAGGACATACCACAGGTTATCTAAGCAGTTATTCAGAAAAACTGGGACAGTTTTCTGCAGAAGTTTGGTCATTCTGGGGTGTTCTGCCTTAAGGGGGTGAGTATTTCCTAGAGCAGCTGCAGGGTGTGTGTGTGTGTGTGTTTAGTCAAGAGGTTCAATTAAACATACCAGGCCTGTGGTGCTGACAGTATGTGTGTGTCAGTAGGGAGTCAGGCAATTGACATTAATGGCTTTGCTATTCTTGGTCAATATTTACTATATCCTGACTAGAAGAGGTACTATTGACTTGTGCTGTGCTTTCTCAAGTATAGCATTTTTTATTTTTTAGAAAAGTCTCTTCAAAGTATCTCCCTTCTCTGAAAGAAAGAAAAGTTATTTTGAGAAACTTCAGCCCACGACCAAACATTCCTGACTGTCACTACAAAGTGTCTGGGCTTTTTAGAAGCCGGGCTGGTCTGTCCACACAGACGGCCTTTTGGCACCTTCTGGTCTAGGCTGTGG